>NJDD01008071.1:134753-147784 GCA_002245505.1 Calephelis nemesis | reverse complement strand
CCTTCGTTTATACGTAAAAATAGTGGAATTATGAAATGTGGTTTTCATGCAATGCACATTGTCTGTCCATAAAATGTAAGCACTCTTTGCTCAGAACAACGTCATTCTTATTAATAAACAAAAGAATCACCGTTTACTTAAATATTTGCAAACTGCACTATATTTACTCATAATATTTTCCTGTTTAGTTTAGAACCCGCAAATCTAATATTTTATTTATCTTTCAGCAATTCAAAATACTGCTTTATTCAGAAATATGTTAATGTAGAAATACAAATTTTAATTTCATTTTTTAATGCTGATAATTTAGGTGCAATAAAACTGCAATTTAGGTGCAAATATTATTAGGTGGTGTGCAAATATTAAATATTAAAATATTTGCACACCACAAGTTGGTAGAATATGTTGAAACGCTTAAATAATTTTGTAACATCTTTGTAACACTCATATTCCGCAAATTTTTTTTTCTTTCTTTTCTTTCTTTCAAAACCGACCTTTTTCCATGTCATCAGATCCAGATTCAGTAGCAATGGGATCACATTAAAAGTGCGCGTTTTCGAATTTTTTTTTGAAGTGAAAACTTTAGCGGCGTTGCTCACTTTTTTTTAGAATGGGTAAAAACTTCTAAGCTTGCGTCAGGACACCTGATCGAAAATTCGTAAGACGGATGGAGTAGAGTTCCCCTCTCTTTCTACGGCGCGGCGAAAATGTATGCCTGCGGCTGCTGTTTCGTTAAGACGGCGCAGGGCGCTTGCGCGAATGTTCGTGTTGTCATGTTTGTGTATGATAACGCAAAAAATGAATATCGTATTCTACCACATAAATGATAGTATTTTCAAACTGATAACTAAAGCAATTCGTGCAAAATTATTCCCTAATCGTTCCAAAATATCAAAACTGCACAACTTTAATATTCAAGTTTTCACCTCTGCCGGCACTCCCGGAGTGCAACCTGTCGTTTTTTTTAATCAGTTCCGAAACTACGGAACATCGATCAGCAATAGTATCTTCACGCCCATATATCCGAAAAGGTGGGCAGAGGCACAACCAGAGCACCCACGACTAGCCGAGGTGGGCAGAGGCACAACCAGGGCACCTTGATATCATTAAAAAAAATGGCGATAAATTTATCCTGTATACTTAGCTAAGAACTAAGAATGTTGGTCGTAGGTCGAGTGGCTAGCGTATACGTCTAACTACATCGACTCACCGCGAGGCTCGGGTTCGATTCCAGACGGGGGCAAACATTTGTGTGATGAACATTTAGATGTCTGCACTTTCGGGTCTGGGTGTTTATTAAATTTATTCTGGTATCTATTTAAGTATTTCTATGTAATAGTATCGTTGACTAATACCCATAATACATGCATATAGTTTGCTTACTTTGGGGTTAGATTCAATTTATGTGATTTTTTTCTAGAGATTTATTTAATTACTTATTTGATTATTTTATTTATTTGCTAAAATCGCAAAACATAATAAGCATTTCTTATTTTTTTGTAGTCTACTTATACCTATAATATAAAGGTGGGTCTGCTAAGACGTATTTTGATTTAATTTGTAATAAATTTAATTTTAAAACAATTTTTGATATTCAAGTTTTTGTTGACATAGAAATCAAGTTATCCTCTTATAGTAGGGGAGCCCAAGAGGGGATTTTTGGAGTAACTCAGGCGCGTCAGATTAACGTATGACAGATACCCTGTACCATTGTTAAACACTTCCATTATGTTTCAAATCGCTATATACAGGCGCGGATGAAGGATCATTCTAACTTTTTTGGCTTGAAAACATACTCGAGTGTGTTAAATTAAAGTACGGTGAGTTTATTGCAAGCCAATAAGTGTATTTTTTAATTTTCTTTTCATTTGAACACGACGTACGAAAGCAGGAGGGTCAGAAACTTTCAAAAACAAGTCTATCTATTACGGCAAACTGTCCGATTGACATATTTCTGTTATCGGAGACATATTAGGCATGTACACTATTAATATTTGATAGCTCGCCTAAGATCAAGTGCCTGTAATTGTTCTTCAAACTCGTAGATGCTGAAAACACCGCTAAAAAGAAAAACCTCACACAACCTTTTTACTTTCCACTATTTAATCCAATAAAGTCCAATAAGTCCCCATTACGCTGGACTCAATATTTATTACACATTTAGCATCGAGGGGTCCCCTACTATTACGGTAGGTTGAGGCTGATCAGATTTTGAGTTAACATAACAATTACACTGAATATTCATATTATAGTCTATTCAAATTTAAATAACCACTGACACGAACTAGATAGAGCCTTTTGAATTTAAATTGTGAGTAATGCTGAACTGTAGGTAAACTGTTATTTTTAGCCTACTCCAAAAAGGAGAACGTTCTCAATTCGACTGTATGTTTTTTACGCGATCACTAACGACTGACGAACATATGTTGATAGTTCTGTTTTAGGGAAGTACGTCAGGAATCCGAGGTGTTCCCAAACAAATATTATCAATATCTCACAATAAACATAATAACAGATATATTTTCATATACCTTAAACAAGTATTTTCACGCCCATATCCCCGAAGAGGTAGGCAGAGGCACAACCAGGGCACCCACGACTAGCCGAAGACCTTCGGGATTATGGTCGTGAAGATACTTACTTAGTTACAAATTGTTATAAATAAGAATACGGAAGCAGCGCACCTCGGATCGTACTCACGCTGTCAGACAGGGTGGAGCCCACTGCTTTCTCCTTCGACACCCCTTCCACAAGTGGCTAGAGCCTAGATAAGGTGCCGCTGCACAGTACGATATTTCTGGGCTATTTACTATCAAATGCAAACAATAAGCATAGCAATTAAAATCTTTACAGATAGTAAATAGTAATTAAAGTTTAAGTGATTGTGAGTAGACGCTAGACACTCAGTGAACGAAGATAATTAGATTGAAAAAAAAATATAAGCAAATCGAATTAACAACATAATTTAAAATTTTCAGCAACATTTTTTTACGATATTGGATGGCAAACAAGCAGACGGATTTCCTGATGGCACAAATTCACGCCGCCTGGAGACACCAAAGGTGATAATGGTGCGTTGCCAACCTGAGGCCGGGATGTTGGGCCTCCAGCAAAAGTGAGTTTACTGGCTACCTTACCCTGCAAACCGGAACACGTCTGTTATATGTTATGATGTGTTATGGCGGCAGGAATAGGTAAGGCGATGGTACCAATTTACGTCCAGCAGTGGACGTCCTCCGGCTGATGATGATGATGATTACTAATTTGACACCGTTTTAAAACTTCTTAGGCAGCCTTACAGTAGTTTAAGAACTAAGTATAATTAACAGATAATAGTCTAAGGTTAATGGATGGGTTAGTCACCGTTTTGTATGGTTTACTATGTAACTATTTGATAATTGTTTTGATTGTTTTTCGCAACATTTTATAACTGTGAGCTAATTTTATACAAATTAATTATAAACCAGTTTGTAAACCTTTGTATGGTATCTATCATCATCATCATCATTTCAGCCATAGGACGTCCACAGCTGAACATAGGCCTCCCCCGTTGACTTCCACTTCGACCGGATGGAAGCGGCCTGCATCCAGCGAGACCCCGCGACCCTCACAAGGTCGTCTGTCCATCTCGTGGGTGGCCGTCCTATGCTTCGCTTGCCGGTACGTGGTCTCCACTCGAGAACTTTTTTGCCCCAACGGCCATCAGTTCTAGGCTTGTTTACCCGGCTGGCTACGTCGGTGACTTTCGTTCGCCTGCGGATCTCCTCATTTCTGAATCGACCTCGCAGGGAAAAACCGAGCATAGCCCGCTCCATAGCTCGCTGTGCAACCTTGAGCTTGTTTATCAGGCCCACAGTAAGAGACCACGTCTCGGTGCCGTAGGTCATCACTGGTAACACACACTGGTTAAAGGCTTTTGTCTTGAGACACTGAGGTATTTCGGACGAAAAGACGCTACGCAATTTCCCGAACGCTGCCCAACCGAGTTGGATTCGTCGATTCACCTCTTACTCGAAGTTGGACCTACCTAACTGGACCGTTTGTCCTAGGTATATATATTCGTCGACAACTTCGAGGATCGCGTTCCCAACTGACACTGGGGTGGGCGCTACATGGACATTCCGCATGATTTTCGTCTTGTCCATGTTCATCTTAAGGCCCACCTGCCGGGAAACACGATTGAGCATTGTACTAAGGTCTTCCAGCGATTCCGCCATTATGACTATGTCATCGGCATATCGAAGCTGAGTATACTACTCATATGGTATCTATACATGACGACTATGGTGTCTATACATATAATAAATCTGTAGAAGGGTCAATTCTGTACATTGAAAATATTGAAAAAATAAATAGCAGGGCGTGTTTACTGGATCGATACCAAACCCAAACATGTGAATAAAAAAAATTTTGTTTGTCTGTCTGTATGTTCAGGCATCACGTGAAAACTAACGGTTCGATTTCAATGAAACTTGGTATAATTATACCTTATTACCCTGGGCATAAAATGGGATACTTTTTGTCCTGAAAAATTCGTAGAAAAAAATAAATCTTAATTTTTCAGTTTTATCACGCGAAGACCGACATCCGCGCGGACGGAAGCTAGTTAAGTAATACAAGACATATTAACAACCACCAATTTTGAAAATATTAATTGTTTCTTGCCTCTTCTTGTTTCTTGCTTTCGGAAACTGCAACTGAAATTAAAAAATGACGGGTTGCGCTCGGGGATTTGTCTTCTGAATAGTCTTAGAAATTTTCAAACTGGTCACGTGACCTGACGCGAGTTTAGAAGTTTTTACCCATTTCAAAAACAGTGGGCAACACAGCTTTCGCTTCAAAAAAAATATCATCACGCCCATTTCCCTGAAGAGACAGGCAGCGGCATAACCAGGGCACCCCGAGATGGTTACAGTAACAAAAACCTACTTATATACTTTAAAGATAAAGGTTTTTAAAACATTGTAATTGTATTTTAAGGTTTACTGTATTTTCTGGTATCACGTCTGTATACTCGTATAGCAGAAATGGACTAAAGCATTAGCTCTTCATCCGTGAACAAGCAAACGAAAGGTCTTCGTCTTTTTTCTTTACGCCAGTATAGCATAATATGGTCCAAGGGAAAAATAGGAGCACTAACAACATATTGTACCCATACGATATGGGACAAGTTACCTGCTCTTACTCAGAATCTTTTTAGCTATAAAGTTTGCTAAACATTTGTACAGTATTCTATCATGTTAAACAAACATGTGTGTCAACGTGTGTGCTATGTATAAAACAAACGGTGATTTCGTCTGTATGACATCGTTACGGCATCTACTTGGAGCATATTATTAATAGATCGCAGGTGAAAGAAAAGGTTCGGTAAGTGGTTTCTATTTTTTACAATAAATAAGTAAATTTATGACCGAATCCCTGAAAAGGCAGGAATAAGCACAACAAAAGATATTTACACATACATATACATACATACATCTTCTCGCCAAGCACCTTGTGGGGTAGGCAGAGAGTATTGAGTGCCAGACCTCACGATACAGACAAACCTGTCTGGCTTCCTTCACGTTCTTTATCCTTTTCATACAAACACGCCGGTTTCAGAGACTCTAGATACCAACCTCGGATAATATCCGATTGATCTGATCGTGGAATGTCGGCCTTGGTCTCCCCGGGTACCTACATCCATCCACATTCGCATTGTATATCTGCTTTGTCAATCTATCATCTGTCATTATTTCCACACGACCGAACCAGCGGAGCATGCCCTTTTGCATTTTAACACCAACACTTTCTTTCAATCCAACTCTTTCTCGGATCTCACTTAGGTAGCGTTACACCACAAATTTTCCGTAGCGCTCTAATTTCGACCGCATTTATCCTACTTTCATGCTTTTTCTGACATACAAAACTCTCGCTTCCATACAATAACGTTGGGATAATCACAGAATTATGCAAAGCGAGTCTAGCTTTTTGACTCAAAACCTCGCTTTGAAATAACTTACCCAACGCTCCATTCACACTGTTCCCTGCAGACACTTTCCTCTCTACATCCGCGGTGTACCTTCCAAAACCGCAACCAAGGTATACAATTTCATTTACTTGCTCCAACACTATATCGTCAACTAAAACTTTTACATCCGTTCTGGATTCGTCTCATTCAAAAACCATATCTTTGGTTTTCGTCACATTAAGTTGTAAGCCCCTTTTTTACAATCACCTTCCATAACTGTGACCAGTGTCTTTGGCTCAGATGGTATAGAGCCTAAAAGTACAGCATCATCTGCATAAAGCAAGCAGTTCACCACTTGGCCACCCATACGCAATCCCACATTCATAGACCTTCACCTTACTAAACTAAACTTGTGGAACTAAAAGTTGAAACACATTTTTGACGGGCTGCATCGGGGTACATTACATAATCCGCCTAGAGTGTATTTACACATTTTGTATTTGAAAATTTTGAGCAACGTACTATGCCAGGCCGAGACGAAAACAAATCTACCAAATGTAAATTAAGAAATAGAAAATATTAGAAGCCGCTATAATACCGTGGTTGATTAACGTATGTTATTAAACGTTATACATTAGCACTTGACCCGCACGCTCTATAGTAATTTATGTTCAAAGGCCAGTACACATTGGTTTTAATGAAACATAATTAATCGTGATTATTAGAACCATGGGCTAATGTTAATGTGACTTATTAAAATAAACATTACAAACAATGTTTGAGTTTACATCACACACAGTCGATTTGCAACTTAGGTCCGGTTGTTTCATGTTTTTAACGTACACCTCAACTTGTAGTCAACGTACAGCCAAAATGGTACCTATTGTTTAACAGTTTTTGTTTTTTAAATATTATGATTGCGTTTTTCAGAAGAGAGCACTCGGCGGAACAAGACACTGCCGTTATGGTGGCAGAAATAGACGTTGGATTCCGATTCAGGCAAGTTATTAGATAGATACATATTGTAGATTTATGTATGGAAAGAAATCTTCTTGTGTCTAACACAATGTTTCAGCATAAGGACACACATACGAGGGTCAAACTGAAAGTTCTTAGAAAATCAAAAACTAAGCATTCTAGCAAGTTATTAGTTTTATTATAACTTTTTAAAATAGCATCCATTTACATCAATACATCGCTGCATTCGATGGAACCATTGAGAAAAGCACTCCCTTAGGGCCTTAGGGGTCTCTTCGACGGCGATTTGAAACGCAGCCACTGCTTCTTCGGCATCCATAAAATATTTTCCTCGAAGTTTTTCTTTTATTTTCGGGAATAAATAAAAATCGCAGGGTGCGAGGTCAGGGCTATACGGCGGGTGACCTAGTAATTCCACGTCTGAGGTCGCCAAATAGTCGATCGTTTGCCTGGCGGTGTGCGACGAGGCATTGTCGTGATGAAGGAGGATCCTGCTGCGAGGTCGTTTCTCTCGAACTTTTTCAAAGACAAGTGGCAAACAGTTGTTAGTGTACCTCTCTGCATTAACCGTTTTCTGATCCTCTAAGACAACTGTCGCGTTATGACCTGTCTTTCCGAAGAACGAGGCCACCATCTTTTTTCCAACACTTCGACCTCTCTTCACTTTAGTTGGCAACTCTTCGGAAGGAAACACCCACTGAGCAGACTGTTTTTTGGTTTCCGGATCGTAACAGTAAATCTAGCTTTCGTCACCCGTTAGTATGTCGAACACAGCATTTGAGTCACCTCCGTTAAATTTTTGGATCATTTCTCGGCACCAATCAACACGGTGGAGTTTTTGAGCCTCGTTTAAATTATGCGGTATCCAGCGGGCACAAAGCTTCCTGACCGCTAAATGTTCATGGAGGATTTTGTGCACTTGACTCATACCTATGCCTAGACTTGTCCGAATCTGCTGATAGGTCACTCTTTTGTCAGTCTCTATCATACGCCGCACAACACTGATATTGTCTTCAGTCGTCGCTGTAGAAGGCCGTCCCTCACGCAAATCATCGGTGAGATTAGTTCGACTACGTTTGAATTCATTAAACCAGTTGTAAACTGTGGCACGAGATGGGGCTTCATCGTGAAAAGCCAATCGAAGTCTATCATAACTTTCTTGTTGACTTATATGACATCGAAAGTTATAAAAAATCATTGCACGAAAATTTTCTCGGCTTAAATTCATTCTGACGTGCACAGACAATTTTCAATTTGCCGCCAAATCGTAAAACAAATGACAAATGAATGAAATGTGTACTCAATATTATTGGTAAAGAGTTCTACTTTCAAAATTTAAACTTATTTTTTTAATATAATGCTTTTAAGTTGCCAGTTCTAAAAACTTTCAGTTTGGCCCTCGTACGTATACATGGAGAAGGAATGATCAAATGAGTATGACACATTTGATTTTGGTTGATAGTCCCCTCCGGAAGTGTTTAATGGACACGAGAGCCTTCAGAGGCCCAACTCTTAATAGGGACCACTACTTGGTTACTAGCCGGTTTAGGGGTCTGTTTAAGAAGTGGAGGTACTGGCGAGTACGTGTTCCATTTGGAGGGCTTGAAAGGATTAAGAGTGAAAAGTTGCAAGACCCGAGTGTAGGAAGCATGTATGAGAGTCAAGTCCAAGACAGGCTGAATAGTGTGTACCTACCGGACTTAGACGTGGATGGTTGTGGGAATGTTTTGAAAAATGTTTTGAAAGAGAGCATGGTTGATGTTGCGAAAGAGGTATGTGGGAGTTCAAAAATGCACAAGTCTATGAATGG
Organism: Calephelis nemesis; assembly: GCA_002245505.1. NCBI lineage: Eukaryota > Metazoa > Arthropoda > Insecta > Lepidoptera > Riodinidae > Calephelis > Calephelis nemesis. The sequence goes on along the minus strand of NJDD01008071.1, from coordinate 139,046 downwards.
TGATGCATGGTAGGATGAGGAGGTAAAAGCCTCCGTTGAAAGGAAGAAGAAAGCTTGGTTAGACTATGTAGCATATTTGCAGTCGAATGACAGTATGAAAGGTTTGAAGAAAGAAGTGTACCGTTGTTGCAAGAATATCACCAAACACTTTGTGAAAGACAAGCGCGAAATTGAAAGTATGAAACTAGAAGAGAGGTTGGCTACCAACTTCGGGATGAACACCAAACTCTTTTGGAGGTAGGTGAAGGAGTCTCAGAGTTGTTCGTTTGCTTCCAGAATGAATAGAATTAAGTATAAGAGTCGTGATATTCTTGCAAGCACGCATGACGTGTTAAAACGGTGGAGTGAATATTATGGAGATATGTATGAAGGTGCCCAAGATTCTGCCGCTGGGCCCTAGTACTCTAATGACTCAAAAATAACTTAGGCATCTGACGGCATTATGATGGAAGAAGTCGAATGGGCGATAAGAAGTATGAAATATGGTAAGGCTGGGGGAGCCATATCTGGTTACAGCTGAGATGATCAAACTTGGTGGTCCTGCCATCCGGGACTCTTTCTGGGTTCTTTGTAACAAATGTTGAAAGACCGGCAGAGTACCTGAAGACTGGCGACGTGCGGTCATCGTGCCCTTGTATAAAGGCAAGGGTTCACGCATGGACTGTACGTTACAGGGCCATTAGTTTGACCAGCGTAGCATCAAAAGTGTATGGAAAAATAGTTGAAAGGAGGATGCAAGGGATGTCCGATGGAACATTGTGGGAAGCTCAAGGCGGTTTCAGGTCTGGAAGAGGATGTACGGACCAAGTGTTTTCGCTCCGCAACATTGTAGAGAAGCATCTGGCTGTGGGTCAGAGGGTTTTCTGCGGTTTTGTGGAACTTTGGGACATTTTTCCAGATTATGTGATAGATGGGTCCCTGCTGCGTGCGGTGCAGTCAATGTATTTGGACTGTAATACATGCCTGCGGGTGGATGGCAACATATCGCCATGGTTTTATGTTAATATTGGCGTGAAGCAGGGTTGTGTGTTGTCAGCACGCTTGTTTATCTTGTATTTGGACAAATGTCTGCAAAGGTTAAGATCATTGAATGTGGGAATGCGTATGGGTGACCAAGTTGTGAACTGCTTGTTTATGCAGATGATGCTGTACTTTTGGGCTCCACACCATCTGAGTACAGCTCAGTCAGCTGGTCACAGTGATGGAAGAAGATTGTAAAGAAAGGGGCTTACATTTGAATGCGATGAAAACCAAAATAATGGTATTTGAAAGAGATGTAGCCAGAACGGATGGAAGAGTTTTGGTTGATGATGTAGTGCTGGAACAAGTGAATAAAATTGTATATCTTGGTTGTGCTTTTAGCAGGGATGGAAGGTACCCCGCGGATGTAGAAAGGAGAGTGGGTGCAAGGAATAGTTTGAATGGAGCGTTGGGTAAGCTATTCCAAAGCGAGGTTTTGAGTCAAAAAGTTAGACTTGCTTTGCATAATTCTGTGCTTATCCCAACGTTATTGTATGGAAGCGAGAGTTGGGTATGTCAAAAAGATCATTAAAGTAGGATAAATGCAGTCGAAATGAGAGCACTACGGAAAATCTGTGGTGTAACGCTCGCTGACCGCATTCGTAACAGTGAGATCCGAGAAAGAGTGGGATTGAAAGAAAGTGTTGGTGTTAAAATGCGAAAGGCCATGCTCCGCTGGTTCGGTCATGTGGAAAGAATGACAGATGAAAGATTGACAAAGCAGATATACAATGCAAATGTGGATGGATGTAGGTACCCGGAGAGACCAAGGCTGACATTTCACGATCAGATCAATCGGATATTATCCGAGGGTGGTGGCAAGAGTCTTCGAAACCGGCGTGTTTGTATAAAAAGCTAATGAATGTGAAAAAAGCAAGACAGGTTTGTCAGGATCGTGAGGTCTGGCACTCTATACTCTCTGCCTACCCCGTAAGGGACTTGGCGTGAAGATATGTATGTATGTATAAAATCGATCAATGTATAATATACTTTAGTATAATATTATTATTGTAAGCAATTATAGAGTAGTTTGAAATGGCCTTCGTCCAGAAGTAGGCAGTTCGAAGCCGGAATTAAGTACGATGAGCTAAGAAGCTGTAATCATCGTGATACAATCAACCAAAACAGATAGATTGCCGGGTGCGTTCCGACTTCGGAGCCGGCTTTGACCAGCCACAAGAAGATATAGTTACCTTCGTCCCGATCCAATAGTTACAGCATCATGAACTCAGAATCAACCAATTTTTTTCTATACCCATGTGAAAGTGTGTGTATTCCAAAAGTGTCCTAAACTATGTTAAATTCTAAATTACAACACTATTCAGTAAAACATTTTGATCAACTATTTCGCATAATAGTCGACGATACGAAACAAAGTCCATCAAACATTAGTGGCGGTAAAACGGAAGTGCCAATTGAGCTGTGCCCGCCGCCAACGCAGATAGAATTCCAGCACCAGTCATAGCCTGTTGACACCACTTTCTGTGGTCTGAACAATTGACACAGTTCGTCATACCGCATCCTATTAGTATTATAAATTCGAAAGTTTGTATGTTTGTGTGTTTGTTACTCCTTCACGCAAAAACTGCAAAACCGATTTTCATGAAATTTGGCTCACACATAGCGGATAACTTGGATTAAGACATAGGATAGTTTTTCAAGGACAGCGGGCAACGCCGTGAGCAACAGCCAGCACATCGTATCGCATAAAGACAACAAAAAACGTTTGCAATACCTACAATAAAATGTGTGACGATGCCATTTTTTACGCATTTTTTCAGATCGTCAGAACGTAAGATGGCGCACTGCGCATGCGCGAATAAGACGGCGCGAGATCTAAAATAAGATGATCGTTATACAGATAATATGACGACGCTCCTAGCCGGCACGTGGTCTTACTTCAGCGAGCTTTTGTCAAGCCAAACGCAGGTTATTGATATGAAAATAATATTTATGTATAAAAGATAATAAAAAGATAAAAGATACTGATAATTTTAAAGCAATTCGTGCAAAATTATTCCCTGATCACTCCAAAATATCAAAAATGCACAACGTCAATATTCAAGTTTTCAGTTCTGCTGGCACTTGCGGAGTGCAACCTGTCTTTTTTTCGTAAAAAGTATACATATTTTAGTTGTAAACAAACCCAAAGTGTACCTACACTAGATGTTAGTACTATAGGTCTTTAAAACCAAACAAACTCTCGTCGTATGAACTTTGTAAAGTGCAAACACACGTGGCTCGGTAATGTTAGTCAAGAGCTACAGAGCTCGAGTAAATAAAACAAATTATGACATCTTGCATCCTTCGTGTTGTAGCAACTCGTGGACGCCTCTCGGGTATAAAGGTAGATTATTTACCCTTCTTCACAGATCTTCTATGGAATATAAGAAATCGATGTCACAATTTATGGAAAACATATTTTGATACAAGAGCTGTGGAGAAGGGCATCTGGTATAAAATTATATGTAGTTGTCCTCCTAAAATAGCATGGTTCCATAGTCTATTCCGCAAAGGAAACCGGACCTACACTATATTTTACCGTATGACAATAAATGTTAGTTAAACAAAGTTAAGTTAAACAAAAAAAATCTAAGCTCCAAAGCTATCAAACGGCTGTTTAGAAAAACTGTTTTTTCGTCACTTAGCTGCCTTTTAGCACTTTTTGAGGACGGTAATAAGTATGTAATTATTGGATGCCTAGAGCAACCGCATTCCTCGAGCCTAGATAAGAGCCGAGGAAAGCGGCCTCTGCATTGGATCTATTTGGGGTTTAAGTAATATTTATGTTTATTAAGCTCTTTTTAATGTAGGCCAACTAATTTCTTGTCGATTAGCCTGAAAGAGTCACTTACTAAAATTAAATACAATTAACCTGAAATTTGGTGGCCATATTTGGTTCTTTGAAAAATGCGGAGTTACTCATTAGCCGCCATTTAAAATCCAACGTGGCGGACATTTTCACGATTTGCAGATCTTCTTTCAGATTCATTCTTACCTATACTTTATTGTCCCTGGACAAGTTACACAAATTAAATCTAACCCAAAAGCTTGTGTTATGACTGTTACCTTGTAAGTCAACGATATTAATACATAGAAATAATTTGAATACATTTAATAAGCACCCAGCCCCGGAAATACAGACATCTAAATGTTCATAACACAAATGCCTGCCTCCGTCTTCGAAACCGAGCCTTGCGGTTGGTCCGGTATAGTTAGGCGTGTACGCTAGCCACTTGATCAACGAAGTGGTACGCCGAAAATAACAAAATT
>NJDD01008071.1:69436-122057 GCA_002245505.1 Calephelis nemesis | reverse complement strand
AGAGTGATGAGTGCAAGACCCAGACCTCACGATCCATTATAAGCCTGCCTGGCTTCCTTTACATTCATTACACTTTTCATACATTTCGTGTCGGAGATTCTTGACACCACCCTCAGATAGTATCCGATTGATCTGATCGTGAAGTGTCAGCCTTGGTCTACCCGGGTACCTACATCCATCCACATTCGCATTGTAAATCTGCTTTGTCCATCTTTCATCTGTCATTCTTTCCACATGACCGAACCAGCGGAGCATGTGTGGTAAATGTATAACTGGGTGGCGAGGGTTAAATCCTTGAATTGAAATTAATAATAAGTGAAACTGTGAAGTATAAAATGATTTCACACTAATTAGAAAATAACTTTGAGTTAAATATTTAACGCAAGGTACAAATTGCCCTTTAGTAAATTTAGGATTGCTTATTCGAAAAATTTGGGTGACGTGCAAATTTATACAAAATAATAATTAAGCAGACTTTTTTAATTTAATTTCAATAAATTAAAATTAAGTTAATTTTAATTTTTTAATTTAATGGAGGCACTCGAGCGATTGAGTCACCTGATGAAAAGGATCCAGCTATTTCATTGGGTAGGTACCAAGTCACGATTTGACAAGTTTTTTTCGAAAGATATCAAATAGTTCCTAAATAGTCCCACATACATTTTAACAACTTCATTAGTAGTTTTTAAGTTACACTTAATAACGCATAAATTGTTCACCATCTTGACGAGAGACTTTTTTTTTTTTTAAATAATAAAATTAAAACCACCTCGAAATCATAAACTATATTTTTAAAAAAGAACCATCAAAATTGGTTGTCTATTAACAGAGTGATTGCGAAACAAACATACAAAAAAACTTGGCCGAATTGATACCTCCTCTTTTTTTTTGGAGTCGGTCAAAATTATCCATATTTTAAACACAAAGCGATTAAATTGAAATGATTGATAACTGAAACCTGAAACAATCCTTAAATCGATACTAATATGTAGTATTATTGTAAATGGGATAGTCTGCCTATTTGTCAGTCTATCTGTTACGATTTCACAGTGAAACCGCTGTACCTGTTTTTATGAAACTTGATATATCCATATAGTAAAAGAAAATAAGCTAAGTACTTCATCTTTATTTAAAAAAATATATAGTCTAACAACTTTAATCAGGGTTCATCCCGTTTGTGTGAAAATAGTAATTATTCGACACCAATGAAGTCGCAGGTAGAGCTATTGCAAAATTTCACTTCAATAACTCAAATAAAAGCTTTATAAGTACAGACATATAGTATTGTGGAAACAGAAGAAATGGGATGGAAAAGTCAAAATTTCAAAAGGGGTTGGTAGTTCAAGTACCGTTGCCTTTTTCATTTTTAAAAGCACACAAGAAAAATACAACAGCATTTTTAAATTCAATCGCAACACCATAAATTCTAATCAGGTTCCGCGTTTCATAAAAAGTGGGTTACAAATTGATAGCAGATAAGATATAGCGGTCGGTGCCTGATAAAAAAATTGTTAAAGATATCTTTAAAATATATACAATCTAAATCTACTTATTCATTCTTTAAATTACATCATTCATGCTTGTTATATTTGTGGCTTTATATGGCGTTAGTTAAAACAAAACTTTGGTTTCGGGAATAATTATAGTCTAAGATTCGAAGTTGTCGACTTATGCTGAGCTGATAATAGGATGAAACCGATTTTATAGCAAATTCTTAATATACTATCAGAATTATATTAAAAATGGGTTGCCTGAACAAATACTGGACATTGTTTTTTCTTTTTTAAAATGTTTTTTATTCGACTATCGGTGCAATATTAAGATTTTATCCCAACTTAAAGTAGGTATAAGACGAAGTTGCAGAAGTTGGGTTGCCTGTTACTTATCTGGATTGCCAGGTATAAACAGATAATTGTCGATGCTATTTACTTTCACGGGATCGAATAATAGAAAAAAAATATATCAACATCTGTGCAGTTTTAAAAGACTTTTTACAAATTTTATTACCATTTATGTTGATATATATAGGGGTGCCTGAAAAAAAAATTAGAAACAAGATTTTTTTTAAATAATGAAAAATATTCGGTCCAGGATTTGTGTAAGCAACCCACTTTTAATATGAACGCTAAGATACTTACTTGATTAAAAAACATGTTTTATGCAATTATACTTTTTATATTGTTACAAATTCACTGAAAATTATAAGCTCGGTGTCGATGTAGTTTTGTATCTTCTGTTATACGATTATCACTAACACCGCTACATAAACAGCGGCATAGTTTAAAGGTGTATTTAGATTTTTTATGATATTGGAAGCAAACACGCAGACGGACGTTCTGATTGTAAGAAATTCACGCCACCTAGACACCTAATGTAATGTGAGACAGAAAGTTTACCAGCTACCTTATCCTCCGAATCGGATAACGTCCAGGGCAAGCACTGGCCATATGGCGGAAGGAATAAGTAAGGCGGTGGTACCATTTCAATGGTGAAAACTCTACCATATAGATACATCGTTATCAAATTTTACAGTTAAGGAGTTTCTTATAACTAGATTTTAATATAGAAAATTTAATAAACAATTCCTTGAATTTAATTACAAAAGACCTTTGCCGCTTTTTTCTAATACAGTAAATAAATATTAATGTACTGTAATTAAAAAAAATGCTATCGTCACATCAAATGATGTAAGTAATTTAAATACAAAGTAAATCGACATGTCAAAAATCGTCTATGAATTAATTATGTAAGTTAAAATGAAATATTAAACCACAAGCTTTCATCATGACAATAAACATTGTGTAATCGTTAAAAGTAAGCTATTCATTGCCATTTAAATAAAACAATACTATTAAATCATTGAATGTGGTCCTATAAATAATAATTTCCCCGTGTTGGTCCGGGCTCCTTTGTAGAATAGACCATGTGCCTACCTGTGCCAGGCAGCTCGTAAAAGGTGAGCATAGGCTTGCCGTCACTAACACCGTGATATCTGACTAGGTGGTAGAGTTTCGCAGCGACTCACGTGGATTGGTACCACCGCCTTACCTATTCCTGCCCCCATAACGTCATGACGTGTTCCGGTTCGGAGGGTAAGGTAGCTTGTAAACTTACTTTTGCTCGAGGCCAAACATTCCGGCCTCAGGTTGGCAACGCACCATTACCACCTTTGGTGTCTCTAGGCGGCATCAATTTCTTACCATCAGGAAATCCTTCTGATTGTTTGCCTTCCACAAAAATTTTTCTTCAATAAAATATATTAGAACATTTTTTTTTTAAATGAAAACATTGAAATGATTGAAATCATTAACTGCATAGTTGGTTTGACAAATAATTAATTGTGATTTTTATAGGCATCACATTTGACATTACTTACAGACGTAATGTCAAAGAAATGTAACTTAATCTTAGTTTTAGTTTAAATTAATATTGTGATTTAAATTATGCTTACATAAAAAAACTATTTCGAAAAATCAGTTTTTTGTGTGCCAACTTTTTTGTACAGATTTTTACAATCTAAAAAGTGCTATTATTATATCTATACTCGTAGGTACATATATAATAAATCTGTAGAAGGGTCAATTCTGTACATTGAAAATATTGAAAAAATAAATAGCGGGGGGTGTTACTGGATCGATACCAAACCCAAATATGTGATAAAAAAATTTGTCTATCTGTCTGTATGTTCAGGCATCACGTGCAAACTAACGGTTCGATTTTGATGAAACTTGGTATTATAATACCTTATTATCCTGGGCATAAAACGGGATACTTCTTATCCAGGAAAAACATGTAGAAAAAAATAAATCTTAATTTTTCAGTTTTATCACGCGAAGACCGACATCGGCGCGGACGGATTCGCGGGCGGAAGCTAGTATTACATATTTTTGCACATTTTGAAATTTTCTTCGACGACTTTGTTTACTAACGGCCAATATTAACAATCAAACCTAATCCAAAAATCACTGTCCAAGATTGATATTTTGATCCATTTTTATGTTATCGCTTGCCAATAACATATCTGTGGACAGGAAAAATATGGCGGTCAGGTATGGGATAGGCCGGCGGATACCCAGTTATCTAGATTGCTTGAAATCCATTAGATTGAGATACATGATTAAAATTGGCCGTAAATGGACTTATGAGATTTTGATCCTTACGACCACGGTCTGAACATGGATCCTGATCCCGTTTCTCATGACCTAAAGACGAAGCCGGCATTCGCCTATCTAATTCCTCGTAGCAATAAGTAACTCTTTTGACCGCCTCGTCAGTCGTTGGTCGAGTGGCTAGCGTACACGCCTAACTACACTGACCAACCTTGAGGCTCGGGTTCGATTCCCGACGGGGGTAGGCCTTGTGTGGTGAACATTTAGATGACTGCATTTCCGGGTGTGGGTGTTTATTAAATTTGTTCTGGTACCTATTTAAGTATTTCTGTGTTCTGTAATCGTTTCCTAACACCCATAACACAAGCATATAATTTATATTTATAATATCAATTCTGTGGTCTAGCGGTCCAGGTGTTGGACTTGACTGCGTGAGGTCCCGGGTTCGATACCCGGGTCGCGCAACAAAAACAAAATTTGGTTTTTCTAATTAAAAAAAAATGTTGCTCGGAATTGGATATGTGACCGGTTGGCACTAGGCTTGCCACCTATCACATTGTGGGACTTAGTGTCTTCGGCTAATCGTGGGTGCCCTGGTTGTGCCTCTGCCTACCTCTTCGGGGATATGGGCGTGAAGATGCTTATATAACTTGCTTACGTTGGGGTTGAATTCAATTTGTGTAACCGGAATATTTTATCAAGTAGCAGAGATTATACTTTCAATATCACGAAAACAAGAATACATTTAAAACGTTGAATACCTAATGTTTGAACGTATTTTTTACAATACAATATAATACAAGGTATTTGATCTTATAAACCCACTTTGGTTACCCCTCCTTTGCAGAATAGACCATCTGCCTTCCTGCCAGGCAGCTCGTAAAAGGCGAGCATAGGCTTAGCCACTAACACCGTGACATCTGGCTAGGAGGTAGAGTACCACAGCGACTCACCCGGATTGGTACAACCGCCTTACCTATTCCTGCCGCCATAACGACATGACGTGTTCCGGTTTGAAGAGTAAAGCAGCCGGTAAACTTATTTTTGGTCGCGGTCTCACACCGGCCGCGGTCCCGGCCTCAGGTTGGCAGCGCACCATTATCACCTTTAGTGTCCCCAGACGGCATGAATTCCGTACCATCAATAAATCCGTCTACTTGTTTGCCTTCCAATATTATAAAAAAGGCAATTACAGTTACTGTAATTAGTATTAAACAACCTAATAATTAAAAGTGCAGGTCATAAGAGGGCATGGGTGAACGTACAATGTAGTATTTTTTGTTTTTTTTTTTAAATTGTCATTGGTTACCACGGTCATCGTTTGAAATGATAATGTATTGTCCATTGTTTACTTTAATAAATAAAAAATATAATAAACAAAAGGGTTACACAACATTTTTTTATAAATAATGAGCTTTAAAGGAAGAGGGCGAATCTATGCGCAAAAAAAACATCACGTTTTATTGAGCCTAATTTTTTTTTGTTTCGTAATCTGTAATTTTTTTTCTTTAAAATTTAGTAAATTATAAGAGAAAACAGTTTTAAAACTTACAGTGAGATATCGCGCGCTTAAATTCCCTATAAGAGGCGAGAAACTTTATAGAATAATTTTATTTTTGTATGGGCACAGAAAAAATAATTAGTTCTTTATTTGTAAATATAATAAATATATATATTCCTGGACAAGTTACAGAAATTGTATCTAAACCCCAAGTAAGCAAATTATATGCTTGTGTTATGGGTGTTAGTCAACAATACCAATACATAGAAATACTTAAATAGGTAACCAGAATAAATTTCCAGAATCAGATCCGGAAATGCATACATCTCAATGTTCATCACATAAATGGCAGCCTCCGTCGGGAATCGAACCCGAGCCTCGCAGTTGGTCAGTGTAGTTAGGCGTGTATTTTAGCCACTCGACCAACTTATACACATTATATAATTATAATTTTAAAGTAGTTACATATAGAGTGCATCCAATTAAGCAAACAAAAATCGCCTCTGTAGTTTAGTCCCCGGGTTAGGCAATAAAAAAATTGTGTATTTTTTTATTCTATAAATTCTATAAATATAACAAGCCCGGGATTGGATAATATTATGATCCCGGTTAGTGAAAGGCTTGTCACTTATAGCATAGTCGGCTAGTCGTGGGTGCCCTGATTGTGCCTCTGCCCAAATCCTCGGGAATTTAAACGTGAAGATACTTTAAAAAACAAAATTTAATACAATATACATATTCGAAATTAGTATTGGCTTTACAATCCAGTTTAGTAAAACTGTCTTGTTCTTGAAAAAAATATGATTACAAATTATATACTTATGCATAAAGTGCCATTTACATATTTTTTTAATTTTTTGTATGATATTGGAAGGCAAACAAGCAGACGGCGCAAATTCGGCCTCACATGGAGTACTGCCCTCAGATCTGGGAATTTAAAACCCAGTACCAGCTCCTTTCTTTTGATCGTATTCAACATAGAGCATCTCGAATTGACAATGACCTGGCAATTACCTATCGCTTTGATTTCTTGTCGTTGCGTGGAAATGTTAGGTCACTCCAATGAGTTTCTCTACCGCATCTATCATGAGGAATGAAATGCTCTGCGGACTTGTTTGGTTTGATTCCAGCCGCTGATTTCTACCTTCGGACATCGCGTTACAGTTTAAAGTATCGTGCCTATCACCTTGAAGAGTAGCAATCTACAACTGTGCGATTCCGAAGACAATTCTTACCCCTCAAAACAACCTTGGAATCAGTTGCCGAACGCGGTATTTCCCAACGAATATGACTTAGGAACCTTCAAGAAATAGCGCACTCACTGCTTAGGGTCGGCAACGCATGTGATACTGCTGGTGCTGCGGATGTCCGTGGACGCCGGTTATCACTTTCTATCAGGACCAATTTGATCGTTTACCTCCTCTTATATATATAAAAATCTTTAACAGTATTTACGTTCATTTAAATATTTACATTACGTTTTAGTATATACCTTCGGCATATTAAGGTGGACTCAGACAGATCTTGGACTGAAGAGTACGTAACTATTGACAATATATCACATGCATTACCCGCGCTCATCTGCGATGAGATTGTATATTCTTTGGAAATCTGGAGGAAGTGACTTCCTCAATGCCAAAAACCTCCATAACCGTGAAGTATACAATCTTAAAGAATAAGAGTTTGTGAAATGCATCGTGATGTCGTGCCAGTGGATCATGGACTGACTCCACTCACCTTAGGTGGAGAGAACTACCATAATCAGGTGGTAAGTTTACCACTCAGCATCACTTGAACGTATGAAAGAGCAAAGAACTACACGGTCGCTTTTTCAGGTTCTTTATGGGCCTGATATCGATACACCGGAGGCTGTGGCTTGGTTACGATTCGGAGATCTCCTTGGTGAAACCGAAGGTTATGCTCGTGCAATTGCTGTCAAGGTTGTTAAGACAAATAACTATCGGAAATACGTCATGAGGGATGTCATGATGGTTAGTCTATTAGACATTATTTCCGATTCGTATCATCTTGCCAATGGCAAGTACTTGCACAGGCATAACCAAGTAACTAAGATTATCCACTAGCAACTTGGCCTTCGATATGGACTTGTCGATTTTGAAGTGCCTTACTATAAGTATACACCGGAGCCACTTCTTAAGAATAGTCATGCAAAGCTCTACTGGGACTGGTCTATCATCACAGATAGGACTACTGATGCCATAATTCTAAAATCGTGCTGGTAGATCGGTTGGAGCGCCGGGTTTTTCTTGATGATATCATTGATCCATGTAACGTTAACCTCGTTAAAGCTGAGAAGGGAAAATTGCCAAAATACCTTCATAGACTTTGCTCACGAGATATCCCACACCTGAGCAACTCTTGACTCAGCAACAATTGTCCTGATTGTCGTTTCAATAAACGGTCTGATAGCCTAGCCTCTACCAACACCTTGCGAGACTCTCGCTCTTCATTCCTGGATAAAGGGCCGAATTCAGAAGGCAGCAATTTTGTTGACGACAGTCATTGTACGGAGAATCCTCAGTCTGTCCTCCTGACCACTGATGGTTTGATTATAAGAATACCATAATATTGAAATTCTATTTTTAATGTTTATATTGTTAACATATTTTTGTTACGTTTAAAAAATATGTTTAACATATTTATGTTAAAAATAAGAGGTAGGCAAGGCAAAACCAGGGCACCCCCGACTTGCCGCACACTCTAAGTCCCTTAATGTGATAAGTGGTAAGCCCATCGGGCACATATCCAATGCCGGGCAACGTTCTGTTTATTAGAAAATGCACATTTGCTATTTTTTTGTTGCCCGACTCGAAAGTCGAACCCGGGACCTCTAGAAGTCAAGTACGCTGTCCGATGCCTAGACCACAAGACGCTAATATTACATTGACATATACATATTTTAAACAAAAGGCAGTTATATCGCTAATATGCGATCTCTTCCAAACAACCAACATTTAAGAGATACATCAGAATAAGGAAAAGGTACAATATCTATTGATACACGGTATTATATTACTTAAATTGTTAAACAAATAGACGGTGTTACATAATACTTTCTCAAATTGTAACATATAAAAAGAAATAACTTAAAATACAAAGTGGAACGAAGAACGTATCGTACCTACCTTCTTGAATTTAGATGTTAGATAGAAAAAATAGGTATGTAAAAAAACATCTTAAAAATACGTAGTGTCTCTAAATAGTCTGTGTTTAAATCTAGCATTAACTTGGATCTGGAAAGTACAGCAATTTAGAAGTTAACTTTCTGTCTTTAGGTAAATGAGTTCAGAATTGAGTAAAAACGATAGTTGAAAGCGGCGGGAAAATATACAAAAATTAAAAATATTAAATATCCATTCAGTCTTAAATTTTTGTAAGCTCTTTCACATTTCCGCAAACATAACATTTACAAGAAAAGGGTGGTCTGGCTAATACTAATTTAATATAGTCTAAAATCGATTATTGAAAATAGGACACCAGATATTAGGGGCACTGGAACGCCGGTCGTGAAGCGTAGAATCGATATAAATTTATTTTGCCTGGATAACATAAATATTAATTAAATAGAAGCTTTTTCACATACCGTCGTCTAGGAATAGCACTTTTAACTTTTATTGCGGTTTCGCAATGATTTGAGTTTGGCACTTTAGATTTATTTTCATCACTGAAAGTATTATTTTTATCACTTTGTTTGTCCTTATTTAAAATATTTTTAACCAGTTCTGTGTTTACAACCATATTTTTCACGTTACTTTCAGACTCTGCTTTTGACTCTGCTGACATTTTACGGGAGACGATTATAGATTTGTGTCGGCGAACATTTGTTACGATTTTTATAAATCGCGCATACTGCCGCGCATGTTTTATCTGAGTGGTAGGTAAAACAGTTTAACGTTAGAAAAGTGACATCTATCGGAGAAAGCTTATGTCTGTTAGAGTAATTTACTTGAGAGTAATTAAGAGATTTCTCATGTCTTACATAGATGGCGCTATTTACAATATAAATTGTAGAGTTTTAAGTTACTTAGCTCTACCACAGGTATCTCTCCTTTTCAACTGAAGGTTTTTTTTATCCATAGGCGAGATGGTAACGGTTTTAACAATGATATGAGATAGTTATCGACTACAGTTACTATACAGTTTTTGGTTGCCATTAATAAATTAATCGCAGACGACTTTAATAAAGTTAGGCGTAGAATGTGCCTACCTCTTAGAGTATCTGGGCTTAAAGATACTTACCTACATACATACATATCTTCACGTCATGTCATAAGACAATCATACCATAAGGGGTAGGCAGAGAGTATCGAGTGCCAAATCTCATAATCCTTTCAGATCTGGCTTCCTCCATATTCTTCTTTTCTTCCCAAATTCATACAAACACACTGGTATCGGAGACTCTTGACGAGGGGAAAAATGGTCTGGTAACCAGAATGAGTGCGGGCTGTTTACACTTTAAGAATTCGGAGCCTTGACGTTATGACGGTAGGAAAGGGTAGGTAAGTTAGCAAACATCTTCACGCCCGTATCCCTGAAGAGGTGAACAGAGGTACAACCAGGGTACCCAAGATTATCCGAACGTAAAGTATGTAAAACCTATCGCCAACTTGCCACGTTCCAATTTCGGCAGTTTGTTTTTATTAGAAAACTTGGTATTTACGCTACTACGTCAGCGTTTGACATTAACAACTTTCATACAACCTTTCATTATATATTATAGTTATTTGGGGGTTGATATTAAATATTAACCTATGTTTGAACTCGTATCTTTAGTTATATGCATATCAAATTTCATCAAAATCGGTTCAGTGATTTAGCCGTGAAACGACTGGCAAACGAACAGCTGACGTTCGCAATAGTAACATTAAGTAAGTGTGGATTTTGAGCTACCCGATTAGGAATCGAAACCAAGATCTAATTTGCTCAACAAGTACCGAAGAACTAGACCACGAAGGCGACCTAATTCTAAAGGTTAGGCGATTGTATCAATCTAGGTGAATCGGTGCAGGACCACTTTGTCCAGAATTACTGTTTTTTTGATGTTCTTTTTTATTTAATATTTATATCATCAGAAAATAAGAGTGCTTATTTGAAATCCAATACAATAGAAATATTCATTTTCAATTGGTTTTTTTAACAGCTATTTCCATCATCCACTATTACCTGTTATCATAGTATGGGGTTTAGACCTGAGACTTTACCATGAGTGACAATAGTTTAGAATTCGTAGAAAAATAGTCTGCATTCTCTTTCTTTCTTTCTTTAAGTTTTGGCCTTCACGTTAGTATTTTGCCATTCATCAAGTAGAAATTTGAATCAAGTTTCACATCAATTTTAATAAATTATAATTAGTCATCAGTCATAAGTCATCAGTAAGTTATGTCAGGCTCTTGGGTAAAGCGGCGGCCTCATTACTCAAGCTCATGTAATGAGATTTGGCGGCAACGAGGAAATACACGATACGCTAATTCCTTCATGATTATTTCATTTGTGCACTTTCACTTAACAAAATTGTACAAAATGCCACCAAAATTGACTAATTTCACTCAATATCAACACGAAATTTAATAATTATGAAAAAACTTCGACCATCTTTTCTCTCGATGGCGCCAAATCTCATCTGCATTCTCTAGCGCTAGATTTGAACTTTAGTTCTCTTAGTTACCAGCAGAGGCGCTGTTCAATGTTTCCATACAAGTAATTAAAAATGGCGCTCGAGATTTTAGCATCGGTATATAATAATGGTAGGAGCTCAGTTTTCCATATTATATTACATATACATGGACTTACTGTAGGTGCAGTCAGAGCTCCAACTTAGTGTATGTACGTAAAAGGTATAGGCGAGAGGAGGTAGTCCACTTTGAGCACCCAGTTTTTCGGCACCTGCACGTTCGGCACCTACCCTAGTCCACTTTGAGCACCAATTGGTATTTTTGGCAGGTGCGCAAAGTGGACACAAATTTATATTTCCATTTGTGTCCACTTTCAGCACCTACAATACAGGAGCCTATTGCTGGCCGCTAATGTTTATTCGACAAGATGATATTAAATGAAACGTATCGATAAAAGTTACTTGAATGTATACTAACTTGAAAATATACTTTTGTAAACAAAAAATATATCAATGTCAATCCCAAATGGGGATCTGCTATGCTACGCAGATGACACCGCGATTTTATTCCACGGAAACAGTTGGGCTGAAGCTCTGAAATTTTGCGAAAAGGGACTGGTTACCATACATGAATGGCTAAATTATATTTTACTTACACTTAATACTAACAAATCCAAATATATAACTTTCAGTAAAACAAAAAGATCAATTCCCCCAAGCACAACAATAATAGCTCATTCCTGTTCCCCAAACAAACTTTGTAATTGCAATACGTTACAAAGAGTACAATCCATAAAATATCTCGGGGTCACACTGGAACAGACCTTAACATTCAAATCACATATATCAACCACATCTAGCCGTGTAAGGAAAACCGCCTACATAATGAGGAAATTACGTGAGGTTGCCGATGTTAAACTTTTAAAAATGGTTTACAACGCGATAGTTAAGTCCTTGATTCAGTACTGTATTCTCGCATGGGGTGGCTCAGCTAAAACTGCAATCATTGCTCTAGAAAGAGCTCACAGAGCTGTTATCAAGACAATGCTCAAGAAACCCTGCAGATACCCAACTGATACCCTATACAAAGAAATTAAACTATTAAATGTCCGCCAGATCTATGTCCTAAAATCAACCACAAAAACTCACCGGGTTTTTTTACAACACAGAGATTTCTATAGCATTATACGAAAAAGAATTTACAAATGCTCTCTACCCCAAGTATTCTCTTCTTTTGCTAAGCGTAGCCCTTTCTTCTTACTTCCTTATGTGTATAATAGCATTTGCCGAGTCATTACACTCAAGAACTTAAGAGCAACAGAAGCAAAAAGACTCACAAAACAGCTACTTTTAAAAATGGATTTCGAAAAAACAGAAGCTGTTATAAAATGACGTCTAACGCGCTCACATACACGTACGTACACGCACATAAATACACACACACACACACACACACACACACACACACACACACACTTATATTTAATAAATATCGATTAATTTAAAAATATTAATTTAACTGTGGATGCCCTGTAAAGTTAAGAATAAGTAAATCCAATTATGAAATATGGTCACCACGACACAGGCGTAGCCTAGAGTGGAGACCGCTGGAATACCAAATTTTGTGTTAAATTATATTTTTGCGTGTTAAATTTGAATAAATTTGAAATTTGAAAAAAAAAATGTGATATACATGAAGTTGAAAAAACAATAAATAACCTCTTTAAAAATATTAACCTAAGTTTGTATTAAAACTTTTTTACTTTTTACTAACCACCTTTGTTGCGTATTATTTTTTTCTGAAATCATACCTAATTGTTACTCTTTTTATGTTTATTAAATATATAACTATTTTATCGATAAAAATTGATAAAAAAATATTGATATACAGAATAACAGAGGAATATAAAAGTGGCCTTATTTCCCTTTGTCACTGCATTGAAAAACTGCGATTGTAATACTAAATAATTGTATTTTTCTTTATATTAGTTAAAGTTATTAAAAACTAAAGATATGCGCAATCACTAGATAGTAGCAGAAGAATTTTACGTAATGCATTTTTATTAGTAATAAGGTATAGGGCGACTGACTAAGACATTTAAAAAGTGTTAGTGTACCTATCTTAAATAAGACGTAAGACTGATTTATTCAATAAACGTCATCCTTTGTTTCTATCAATAATAACTGCCATTTACCAATACGAGAAAGTCGCGCCATGCGATTTTTTAGGGCTTTCTTTATTATGAGCAAACAAGAAAGCTTAGTTATTGAAATTGAAAGAAGACTGATTTTGAAAAAATGTGATATGTGAAAAAAGGGTTATAATGTATAACTAAAATGTAAGATTTAAATAAGGCCGGTTGTGTAATAAATGTAATGTTCACTACGTGTAATAGTTATATATTTAATAAATATTTCATCAAAACTGATTACGCAACAAAAGCTGGTTAATAAAAAGTATAAAAGTTTTCTTACAAACTTAAGTTAATATTTTTTAAAGAGATTATTTATTGTTTTTTCAACTTCATGTATGTCGCATTGATATATTTTGTGTTAACAAAAATATATTTTCAAGTTAGTATACATTCAAGTAACTTTTATCGACACGTTTCATTTTATATCATCTTGTCGAACAAACATTAGCGGCCAGCAATAGGCTCCTGTATTGTAGGTGCTGAAAGTGGACACAAATGGAAATATAAATTTGTGTCCACTTTGCGCACCTGCCAAAAATACCAATTGGTGCTCAAAGTGAACTAGGGTAGGTGCCGAACGTGCAGGTGCCGAAAAACTGGGTGCTCAAAGTGAACCTACCTCTTCGAGAGTACTGACTCTACATTGCATGTAATTTTTGTCCCATTTTTTGGCTAATATTGTTTTTGTTCATTGGTTTTGACCTTTTACTTACTCTTTTTTTTTTATAATAATAAATTTTATTTCAAAAACAAGACATGTTAAACTTAAAATAAAAATGAGACAAAAAAGTGAATCTTACATTAATTAATTATTTAAATTTCTTTTTTATCACCTCTGTGGTCTAGCGATTCAGGTGTTGGACTTGACTGCATGAGGTCCCGGGTTAAAATCCCGGGTCGGGCAACAAAAGAAAATTTAGGATTTCCAATTTTCAAATAAAAAAGTGTTGCTCGGGATTGGATATGTGCTCTGTTGGCGATAGGCTTGCCACCTATCATATTGTTCGACTTAGTGTCTTCGGCTAGTCGTGGGTGCCCTGGTTGTGCCTCTGCTTACCTCTTGCGGGATATGGGCGTCAAGATACTTTTTTTTTAATAGGGTAGATGCACCAAGACCACCACAAGAAAGATGATAGTAGTTTATCTTTAAAATTGTCATCAGTATAGGTCAACAGCACGGTCCAGAGGCAGTTCAACTTTCCCTAAACTTTCAAAAATAATTCAAAATCAAAATTAGCCGAAACGGTCCAGCTGTTCTCGAGTTTCAGCGAAACTAAAATGAACAGCTATTGATTTTTATATTTATAGATAAAACCTAAATGCAATTAAACTTATCTTTTTCATGATATTTTAAGGCAAACAAGCAGGCCGATTTCCTGATGGTAAGAAACTCACGCCGCCTAGAGACACCAAAGGAGGTTATGGTGCGTTGCCAACCTTAAACCGGGATGTTAAGGTTTGAGCAACAGTAAGTACCGGCTACCTTATCCTACGAACCGGAACACGTCAACGGCAAGCGCTAACGTTATGGAGGCAGGAATAGTAAAGACGGTGGTATCAATCCAGGCGAGTCGCTGTGAAACTTTCCCATCCAGTCAGATGTCACGGTGCTAGTGACGGTAAGCCTGTGCTCGCCTTTTACGAGCTGCTCGGCACAGGAAGCATTCTGCAAAGGAGTCCGGACCAACACGGGAGAAGTCATATTATAACACGGTAGTCATCTCATTATATGAAAAAAAATGCATAATTTCTGTATTAAAGTTTTATTAAATAAAATGTACACTTATAAGTTAGTCTAACATATTAAACAAATTACAAATGTTACAAAATATAAATATGTTTCTGCGATTTTGAATATTGTTGAAAGACATGCTCATTCACAAAAGTAATTATATAACTCCTCGTGCAATTTTATTTATTCTTAACTTACGCAATCCAATATTATATTCTACCAGCTTCATACTTAAATGCTAATAGCATCTGTAGCTTACTGTGCCACCTTATCTGCTAATTAAATTAAACACCCTATTTGCAAACACATAATACCGGGTTTTTATATAAATTTTAAAAAAAGAAAAAAATTCGAAGCAGACTGGATTTAAACCTGAAACATTTCGTCTCAAGATTCAACCCATGGCTAAGTTTTTAATACCTTTCTTGCCCGTTAACGCGGGTAGTTTAACGCAAGCACAGGAAAAGTGGTAAAAAAAATACCGAGTAAAACGGTAGTATGTGTAGTATTACGCTACAGGCCCGGTTGAAATGAGGTATAAATATTATTTAGCCAAAACTATAGATTTTAACCCAACTCTATTGAATTTCAAAAAGTGAAAAAATTTTCCTATAAGTAAAATTAATTTGTGTTTGATTGACGTTCTGAGATATAGACCAAACTCTTGCAAATCTAATTTGAAAAAGTATTAATGAAGGCTTAAAACATGTTATTATTATTTTCTTTCAAGTGCAAGTGTTTCTTTATTACATTTAGATATCTTCTTCTCAAACGTAAGATATAGATTTATACAGCTAAATCGCGCAAATAGTAGCAAAAAATGAAAATTAACTAAATTTTCAATTTATTTGCCAACCTCTTAAAAACCACAAAGCCATTTAATTATGAAGTAATAAGCAAAGTTATTAAGATGTTCTTAAAACAGTGATATATTTTTTTTGGATATTTTGAACGTTAGTTTTGACATTCTAATTTTAAGATTTTATTCCAATGAATGAGGGCAAATAAAGAAAATTACGCTTTCCATAGTTGCAAAACATCCTATATCTATGGTTGCAAATAAAGCAAAAGCTAATAGTAGGTTTTTTATTAGGATTTAACAGTGTGATTTCAACAAACTTTTATTCAATGGATACGAAGCTGTTATTTAACATCTGGTCAGCTTAAGCCTACTTGTCTAATAACATAGTAAATTAAGTAGATTTACGTATAAATGCATCGCGTACTTAAGTATAGCCTAAGTTATAATTTAAATTCGTTACGCAGTCTTAATAAAATATTCAAGCACCTATAGATGATTTAAAACTAATTATCCTAATATTTACATTTCTTATAAGAAAAATATAAAACACCAGTTTAAAGTGTTAAATATAATCATTAGTTTATTTATCATGTGAAGAAAAATAAACTAACAATTAATGTTTGAAAATGTTTGACACATGTTACACATATTAATATAAAATATATTTTACCATTTCCAATATTTTGTGCATAACTTCTTAGAATATTAATTTCATTTAAATATTTGAAACAAAAAAAATCAGTAAAACAATGACAAAAATGACCTAATTTGTTACAAAAAAAGCTTACATAAATAATACATGTGACAACATAGAAAAAAATTGATGAGTTATGTATGTAAAATAAATATAAAATTAGGTCCGTTTTAAGAAAGAAACCATTTAGGGCTAATATTAATATTCGATCTACGACAAAAGACAGGTTTATTTTTGATCCGTTACTAGGCAACAATTATTTTTCAATAATAAATAAAAAATATCTTAGCAACAAAACTTTAGAAGGCCTAGCTCTATCTGTAGATTATTAATATTGACCGTTAATCGGTTTATTTTAAAGTTTAAACATTAGTATATAAAAGCAACTGTAAATTAAATAATTTGTTTTAAAAATGATATTTTAAATTTCTTGATCTTTTGTTTATTTTCGGATTATCAAACACACGAGAATTCTCTCTTGAGATAAACTCTACTTATCTAGAGCAGAAATCAAATTATGGGAGTAACCGGTGGTATTCAGCTGCATTATTATTTTTTTCAATGACGTAAAACGATTTTGGTTTGCCATTTCCAGGAAAATACTTCCTCAAAGAGGGTTTCTTTGCTGGTACGTAGTAGGCAAGTGCATCTAGTGAATTCGGGTGCATACCCTTTGGCCAAGTTGGCGTGCTTTCTACATTTACGATTTCATCATCAAACCTGGCTTGAGGACGGTTTTTGGCAAGCTTATGCAGGGTTGGCAAATTCCAGTGGTATACTTTGGCAGGTTTGCCATTGCTTGTCATTTGTAATGGTAGAGTTCTAGCTGCAGCAGGTGCAGGGTCAACGTGGCTGTAGTAGCTTGTGTTCGGGGGTAATTTGATGACAAACATCCTGGAGTCACCAGTGGCGTGTCGTCTTCCTTGTTCCGCCAAGCGCTTCCTGTGATGGGCTGCAGGTATCCTTAACTTCTTTAAGCCTAGTGAACTCAGAAGCTGGTGGGTGGTGGGCTCCTTTTTGTCTAGTGTTAAGTTATCTTCTGCTGCTGATGATGCAGGCATGGCGCACGCTGCTGCTACAACCAGTAGCAAGGTGGTTAGTCTGAAAGGAAAAGCTTAAATTAGAAACATTTAAATCGTTACAAACAGAAGACTTCGTGAACCTGCACGGACATTCTTACTGTAAAAAATATTCCTTTTTTTTTGCAAAATTATCTTTGATCTAACAAAGACCGTATTTTTAATTAGAGAGACAATTTTTAGATCGTTCCTGGATTAATCATCAGGAGCATGAGAATAATTACTACGAGTCCAGTAGGGCTACTCTTGAATCTCAATATCACGCGAATTGGAAATTAGAATCGCATATGTCATTTTAGGTACTTTTGAACACAGTACTAGCGGATTATTAACATTTAATTACAAATAAGTTTAACAAATCTGATAAAATAGTCTATTGTGATTTGTGTACTACTAACTACATGTTTCCCCAATATTGCATGAATCGAACTTCAAGAGAAACCATACACTGTAGGACCTACACGGTCGTGCAATCTAGCCAGCTCCACTTGATACTTTTTTTGGGATCAACCTTATGCAACGATATATAATAATGACCAGCAACATTTATAAGAAACTAGCTGTTGCCCGCGGCGTTGCCCGCGTGGTCACACTACAACATTGTTTTTGCGTGAAGAAGTAACAAACAAACAAACGAACAGACAAACGCATTTATACTATTAATAGGATGCTTGTGGAGCTATGATCATCATGTGTGACGTAGCTGAGTCACACATTTTAAAAATTTAAATTTAAATTTGTAACATGGATAAAATTTGAACCCGACCTGATCTGATTCATGAAATATCAACATATTCTTCATGAAGCAGTTGTCGTGTTCCGTTATGGAGAATAAGGTAATGATAAGCTTGTCTGTAAAAAAAAATAGTTGTTACGGGCAACGGTTGCCTCTCAGTCTCACCATCACAAGAGGTGTCTGATAAGTCGCTATCTTGCAACAAGAAAAAAATCAAAGAGTATATAGGTACTAAGGAACAGACTCCAATCTCTAGATATTCATAAACTGACATGTATCCGTAAAATAAATTTGTAAATCAAAGTGATAAATTGGCTATCAAAGCCAAGAATAGTATGCCAAATAGGACACCAGGTAACCAAGTTTCTGAAGACGTGACCATGCAAGTCAGACGTCCATTAGACATGACCGATTGATTTGTCTTTGATCCGCGTCGCCAAGGGTCACTTACTTTCCAGAATTTCTCTAGAAATTGTATTAGAATTGTGCATATTAAATTTGGATATGGTAAGGATATTTGAGCCCGTTAATATCAAGGTGTTTATTTTAAATTTGGATATTGTAAGGTTATTTGTTCACCCAAATGTCTAGTGTTTATTTAAATTCGGAAATCGTAAGGGAAATTTTATACAATGGTAACGTCATTGTATGGAAGCGAGAGTTGGGTATGTCAAGAGCATGAAAGTAGAATAAATTCAGTAGAAATGAGAGCGCTAAGGAAAATCTGTGGTGTAACGCTTGCCGACCGCATTCGTAACAGTGAGATCCGAGAAAGAGTGGGATTGAAAGAAAGTGTTGGTGTTAAAATGCGAAAGGGTTCTGTCATGTGCGCTCGTTCGGTCATGTGGAAAGAATGACAGATGAAAGATTGACCAAGCAAATATACAATGCGAGTGTGGACGGATGTAGGTACCCGGGTAGACCAAGGCTGACATTCCGCGATCAGATCAATCGAATATTATCCAAGGGTAGTTTCAAGAGTCTCCGAACCAGCGTGTTTGTATGAAAAAGGTAATGAATGTAAGGGAAGCTAGACAGTTTTGTCAGGATCGTGAGGTCTGGCACTCAATACTGAGAGCCTACCTCGTAAGGGATTTGACGTGAAGATATGTGGTACAAATATCTTTCACATTATAATCTGATGCGCTCTTGTAACGCCCGATATCCCCATTTGGTCTCCCCTACTAGTCGATTTGAGTTTGAATTTGAATGTCTTTTAAGATTACGAATCTCAATCAATACTCAACAATTAGTATGAGTCAATCAATCCTCATCAGATCACAAAGATCCTAAAAAATTAGATGCCTGTTTAACTAAACACTGTTTAAAATTTACATCCTACCAGTAACTTATTACACGTAAATGACGTGGCAGCATGTTATTGGTAGAGAAGAAATTTTAGAAAGTACATATCGCGCCAAATTCCTTGCGTGGTGAGCAGAGAGTACAGATTTACTATGTTTTATAAAAACATTTGTTTAACGGGTGTTTAAATTTGTTTGTAGTAAGACAGAGCGACTTTGAAGTTGAAGTGAATGTCAAATTTCTTCACGCCAATATTTCCGAAGAGGTAGGAGAGGCACAACCAGGGCACCCACGACTAGTCGAAGACACCAAGTCCCACAATGTGATAATAGCAAGTCTATCGCCAACCAATTTTCTTTTTGTTGGCCGACCCGGAATTTGAACCCGGGACCTCATGATGTCAAGTTCAATGCCTGGACCGGTAGACCACAGAGGCGAATTTGAAGTTAGAAGTACATAACACATAACTGTTATGTAACATGTAGATTTAGAACTAAATTTATTGATTTTATAGAATGCATCTTGGAATAGTATTTTACATCCTGTAACGCGAATCTTCA
Organism: Calephelis nemesis; assembly: GCA_002245505.1. Classification (NCBI taxonomy): domain Eukaryota; kingdom Metazoa; phylum Arthropoda; class Insecta; order Lepidoptera; family Riodinidae; genus Calephelis; species Calephelis nemesis. The sequence goes on along the minus strand of NJDD01008071.1, from coordinate 101,712 downwards.
CAAGTTGTAATAAACTTAAATCATAGCTTTATTTAGAGCCTTAAGCCTTAGACTAAAATTTCGCAAATACTTGTGAAATATTCGTCGTATCTTAGTATAAAGATGGTTCTTGATATTAGTGGCTTTTATCTTTGAGCTTCACAGAAATTTTATTAACCGAGTTTAAAAAAACGAGGAGGTTCTCAATTCGGCCGGTATGTATTTTTTATGTATGTACACTGATTTCTATTAGGTTTCTGAATCTATTTACGTAAATCTTTTTTTGTCTGATGAGGAATAGTTTCGAATTGGTCCCATACAAATTTGATTCAGGTAGGTTCATTAGTTTTTATTTTATGAACATTTTTACCTATTTTCACCTATCTCGATGTTTATTTTCATTGAATTTAATCAGATCAGCAATAAAATAAAAAGTATTAAATGAAAATTACTATGTTTATTAAAACCGACTTAATGAAAGTCGAATTTAAGACTTGGCACCGACTTCAATCCTATTGGTAAATGGCACATAGTTATTACAACTATTATAACATAGTTAGTATAATATAACTAATATTAAGTATTTATTATTTTTAACCTTTTAGTTTCGAAGTCGGTTTTTATTAACGTACGGCCAATATTAATAACCAATCCTAATCCAAAACTTGCTGTCCAAGATTGATATTTTGATTAATTTTTATGTTATCGCTTGCCAATAACATAACTGTGGACAGGATAAATATGGCAATGAGGTATAGGATAGGCCGGCGGATACGCAGCTATCCGATAGCTGGAAATCCATCTTAAGAGATACATTAATAACATTGGTCGTAGTCATTTTTATTCAATTCAGACTTGTGACCTGATTCACGTAATAAAACTGCAATGGAACTTAGCGATTTACGCGCTAAAGTTGATCTGTCTGTTATCAAAATAAACGCCTAGAAAAAAATGCTATTAGATTCTTTTTTTAGTTTTTGGAACTTGCGTTAGCATTTGCTATTAGTAAAGTTGAAATTTGCACGATTTGACAAAATTGAGTTTGAATTGTTCAAAACTCAAAATTAGTCATAAGTCGTCAACGAAAGTCGTGTTAGGGTCTTGAGTAAGGCGGTGGCCTCATTTCTAAATTTCATTCAATGAGATTTGGCAGGAAAGAGGAAACACACGATACGGTAATATTTTCATGATTATTTCATTTGTGCACTTTCACTGAAACAAATTTCTCAAAATGCCACTAAAATTTACTAATTTCACACAACACAAACACGAAATTCAATAATAACGATAAAACTACGGCTATCTTTTCTCTCGATGGCGCCAAAACTCCTAGCTGTTAGGTTAAACCTTAAAATTAGAATTTATAAATAAATGAATATTCCTTAACAAGTTACACAATTTGAATCTAACCCCAAAGTAAGCAAATTATATGCTTGTGTTATGGGTGTTAGTCAACGATACTAATACATAGAAATACTTAAATAGATATCAGAATAAATTTAATAAACACCCAGACCCGGAAATGCAGACACTTAAATGTTCATCACACAAATGCCTCTGTCGGGAATCGAACCCGAGCCTCGCGGTTGGTCAGTGTGGTTAGGCGTGTACCAACAAGGCAGTCAAAAGAGTTGATCTACAACATAATATAAGGTTACAGTCATATTTACCGTTCCACCTGTGGTTACTACAAACCAGAACACATAAAATCACCTGCCATTGTTTATCTTTTTAAGAGGCATTCCTAAACTTTGTAAATAGCCAGGAGTGGGATTGCCATGTTGATATCCTGTAAACAACTATGGCTCTTCAGATGTACAGTTTAGGGTATAAAAATATTTGTAATGTCTACAGAGTGGTCGGCTGCTTTGAACATGGCTATTCCTATTTGAATAGCGTTTTCTGTGTTAAGGAAAATAAAGCCTTTTTCTTTTATTTGTGTGTTACTTTAATCAAAAAGTAACGGGTCTAACTTACTTTATGTTAATGATATAGGTTTTTTTTATTTATGATTTCAGCACAAGCACACACGATAGACGTGTCGCTGACATTAGGCCGCGATGTTAGACCTATTACGAAAATATACCAGCTACCCTACCCTCCATACCGGAACATGACAGAGTCATTAAGGCGGTAGGAATAGATAAGGCGGTGGATCCCTACCCAGGGAAACTTATTGTACCGCACTCTACCAGTGGTCTAGATGGTAATGGCTTATTCAACCAGTTTTCTCCTATTTCGAGCTACCTGGCAGACAGGCATTCTACTCAGGGGACCATAACCGAAACAGATGATGATTGGTCGTAGAGTTGTAACGTTCCCATCACTCACTAACAGAATAATCTATACATTTAGTTTGCTGAACTATTGCACCATTCCATGCTTTTGTCATGTTCCAGTTTGGTATTTAGGATTGGCGATTAATTAAATCGGCTCTGTGGTCTAGCGTCCGTTGTAAGACTTGACATTATAAGGTCCCAGGTTCGATCCCCGGGTCGGGAAAAAATGTGTTATTTAAATTTTATGATCAATACTAATAATACTAATACTCGGGATTGGGTATGTGCCCGGATGTCGATACATTTGCCACATATCACATGATATCGTGTGTGACTTGATTGTACCTCTGCCTGTATTGTCGAGGATATGGGTGTGAAGTTACCTTGAGTAATTTTTATATGAACCTGGAAATTTGGACAATAATTAACTAAAAAAATCGGCGAAATCGCTGACCAAGGGAAATTGAGTTTTTATTTTTAGATATATTTAAGACAGATATAAACGTGACAATTTTGTGTTTAATGTTTCGCCCTGACAAGTCATTCAAGAGAACAATAAGCACGCTGGCCAATAAACGTGTATGGGTGTGGGTGTAAACTTCTGTATAACTTTCCTAAGCCTAACTTAAAAGTACGAACTTACTTACGAATTCTCTTTTCGCACAACAAAGCTAATCAGTAGACTTTCCAAGTGGAGTTTTGGCGACATCGAGAGAAAAGATGGTCGAAGTTTTTTCATAATTATTGAATTTCGTGTTAATTTTGAGTGAAATTAGTCAATTTTGGTGGCATTTGTACAATTTTGTTCAGTGAAAATGCACAAATGAAATAATCATTAAGAAATTAGCGTATCGTGTATTTCCTCGTTGCCGCTAAATCTCATTATAGAGCTTGTGTAATGAGCCACCGCTTTACCCAAGAGCCTGACATGACTTCCTGACGACTTATGACTGATGACTAATTATAATTGATTGAAAATAATATAAAATTCAATGCAAAATTTCTACTTGACTTATGGCTAAACACTAACGTGTAGGCCAAAACCTAAAGAAAGAAAATAAAAAGACTTTCCAAGTTGAAAATCTCTACTAGTAATTACGTTACTTGCACAAAGGGCAAGGAACGATCGCCTCTGTGATATAGCGGTCCATTGTCGGACTAGATTACTTAAGGTCTTCAATACCCGGGTCAGGCAGCTAAAAAAAAATAGAAAATGCGTCTATTAAATTTTCTAATTAAAAAGTCGCCAACCGGGCACATATCCCATCCCGAGCAAAATTTTTTTTATTAGAAAATTGGAAAAAGCCAATCTTCTTTATGTTGCTCGACCCGGGACTCGAGCCCGGGACCTCGTGCAGTCAAGTCCAAAAACTGAACCGCTATACCACAGAGGTTATCGCCTCTGAGGTATAGCGGTTCAGTTTTTGGACTTAACCCTGGATTAATAGGGTTAGAACGATTTAAAAGGACAATTTAACATTTAAACAAGTCACCTATGCATTAAACGTGTTATTTTTTCAATGATTAGTGTGTTGCTAACGTCGCGTTTTTCACAACTTTGCAGATTTCATTTTAAAACGAATTAAAAAAAATCCTTGATCCAGTATAAATGTCGGGCTCCGCACGAGAATATGATCCGAGCTTATAATCTAAGAAGCTCTTAAAAGGAGAGTGTCAGTTTATTTGACACATGGATGAATAAAATTAGGTAGGTTGCGAAAACTCGGCTAGATCATTTCGTTATCTGTGCCTGCGGATATAGTTTCGGACGAATCTGTGGCTTTTTGGTTTGCTAGGTAAACAAGGTAAATAACCGGTAAACTTAATGCCTCAGTTTACTAAAGCACCAATAACATATCGGGTGACTAAAGCTATAATTTCATCTTTAGAAAATCCGTCTGTTTGTTGTAAATAGTATCTTCACGCCCATGTCCTCGAAGTGGTTGGCAGAGGCATAACCAGGACATCCACGACTAGCCGAAGACGCTAAGGCACTAACTCCCACAATGTGATGGTAAGGTGAGGTGGTAAGTCCATCGCCAACCGGGCACATATCCAATCCCAGGGGATCACGGGGATCGAATCCGGGATCTCAAGAAGTCAAGTCCCACACCGGACGGTTAGACCACAGAGATTGTTTTACGTCCTTTAAATTATATCATTAAATCCTACAAACCTTATGTTTACTAATCATCGTCAGTACATATAATGAGGATCATCCGAAAAACTAGCGCCAATATTTCTATATTTTGAATATTAAAATATTTTAACATTTCCTTTTCTTTCATTTTCTATATCTCCAAAAAGATCTGGTAAAAAAATACCGCATACAAGTACAAAAACCTTTAAGTGATATAAATACAGACTTGAGTGAATAAAAAGTTTAGAAATGAGTGAATCCCATTGAAGCCAATGTAATTTCCCAGACAGCAGTTCCCAGTATCCTTGCAAGGTTGTTTATTTCAAAACTCACAGAACAAGTTTTTATATCGTGGCATCTAGATAAAGTTAATTAAACCTTTAGATCTACGATAGCTACTTTAAATGGCAGTATCTTTAGCGCAAATTATTTCTTTAAAAAAACATTTTATGTAGTAACATTTCAATAGTAAACTAATTGTGATTATTAATGTATTGAAACAATTAAGCCACGTAAAACTGCTTCAACCAACTTCAACCATTCCATTTGATAAAGATACCACAAGGTGGTAGAGTTTTGCAGTGACTCACCGGATTGGTACCACCGCCGTGCTTAGTCCTGCCGCCATAACGTCATGACGTGTTCCGGTTCAGGGAGAAAGGTAGCCGGTAAACTTACTTTTGCTCGAGGCCTAACATCTCGGCCATTACCACCTTTGGTGTCTCTGGGTACCAAATGACGGTAAGCCTTGCGAGCTTTCTGGAAGGATGGTCTATTCTGCAAAGGAACCCGGACCAACACGGGAATTGCTATCTTCTTTTGTTTTGATTTGGAGAGTAGGTTATTCCCACTTGAGGTTATTAACATTACAGTTTCATACTGTAGACCCACTTTTACCAACTTTGAAGAATGCGGCCCGTAACATTTTATCAACAGGAAATCCGTCTGCTCGTTCGCCTTCCAATGCCATAAAAAGTATGGCCGCGCTCAACTCACTTCCATTTCCTCGTCACAGTTTGACATACTCGAAAGAATCTAAATGGGATTTCACAAGCTTTGCTTTACTATTAAAAACACGATTACTTCATAGTAAACCGAAGACTACTACACCGCTTGGGGTAGACGTATCTTAATTCTTATTCCACTAAAATTTATTTTACAATACGTAGCGATAAGTTTTAATTTACAAATTTGACAATTATACGCTTTATGATATGTTATGCATAAACAATTAATAAAATAATTTAAGTTAAATTAAGTCCAATTAGATTAAAAGTAATTAACGGCCATTTTCCAAAATGCCAATTAATTTATTTATCAAAGTCCCAATCGATCTCATAATAAACCTATCCACTAACGTAGGATATATTGTCTTTGGTAGGACTAAAAATGGAGGTTTGGGTACGTCAAGTAATATTCGATTTTCAACATTAGCATTATTGGCTTAACAAACTCTCCCTACATAAGCCTTGAATGACAAAAAGGAAAACTGAATATTGTTATCTTAGCGCAGTCTTACTCTTTACAACCCATGGCCAACCTCGTTCGGGTCGAAACACTGCAGGTACACGGAATCTCCTCTGAAGTTCTGAAATGTTGTCTGCTTTAAGATAATGGTAGTTTTTACTAAAATTTTACGTTTAGTGATAATTACCAGTATTTGTTGTCAGTACGAAAAAACAAGTGCTTTCATATGTTTGTAATAATAAAACTAAGTTGATAAAATGTGCGTGCCGGTAAATCTTAAGAAGGATTCACGATGCGATAAAGGTACTTATATAGTGCAATAGCCCTTTATCCCCTCTCGAACAAAAAAGTTCTCGTTTTAATTTAAAGGGCGTATTTTTAAAGATATAAGGGCTTATCCAATTCCTCAACTTGAAAATTAAGTGAAGTAGTGGCGCCATCTGTCGTCGAGTAGTTGAACTCCATTCAGAACAACGATTATTTGAGTTGCGTTTCGAATAAGTAAATAGTGTAAAAAATGAGCGAATGTTTTCAATAGTTTTTTTAATATTACGTCATAGTTTATTTTTTTATTTCAACTACCGCGTAATCTCATATCAACTCCCAGGCGAAGCTGGGTATTATAGCTGGTGTTTATATAAGTTTTAATTAATTAAATATCTACATTCGTGTAAAAATAATACGAAAAACTAAAATTTTGGGCGTATTTAATGTCATGTCTACATCATGCCTAAAAGTTATCGCATCCAATGCGTCAGATAAACGCATCGCTGTGGGTTAGCCGCTCTGGGATCGCATCATTTGGAATGATCATAATCATTAGTAGTTTAATGTTAACCGGAGGCGTGCGAGAACTGAGAGATAGATGCTAATGGTTAAGCTGCACTTACGAAATATTAACAGTCATTTAACTCAATAAAAAAGAAAACTTTAGTTACTAAGCGTTGGGTGTAATTTAAATTTAGAATGCATGGGTTTATTGTAGTTTTTTAGCGACGCAAAGATAATTCTAGGCAACGGCTGTCAGATTTGTGAATATAAATTTTAGTTAACAAGCTGTATGGACTGAGATCCTTGGTCTTTCTGCAAATGGGGCAAATTAAAATAAAATGAGGTGTTTTGGCGCCAACGTGAAAGAAGACGATCGTTGTTTTTTCGTAATTATTGATCTTTGTGTATGTTATGGGCATCATTAATTAATTTTAGTGGCACTTAGTCTAATTTGTTTATTTAAAGTGTACAAGTGAAATAGTTATGAAAAAATAAGTGTATCGTGCATTTCCTCGTTGCTACCAATTCTCAATGAGATCGAGTAAATAGGCCACGCTTTACTCAAGACCTAGACCTGACATTATATAACGAATAATGACTTAATATACAATTAATATCGTAGACGTGGCAGCATATCCTGAAGGCCGTAGCCTGTCCCAGAAAAGGACAATTGACTTAAAAAAAATCTGTGTTTAGCGTTGCCTTAACTAATTACTTAGTTTAAAAGTTTTAAATAATTACAAGTTGTATAAAAAAAAGTAAAATACTACAAAACTTGTTGTATAATACTTTAAAACTTAAAACTATTGTTTTAGTACTATTTAAGACTGTGTTGGTCCAAGTCTCCTGTGCAAAATAGACCAACTGCTTTTCTGCTAATCTGCTTGTAAGAGCCCAGCAACGTTAAATAGGTCAAATCAACAAGACCGCTGGTGGTAATGTGCCGAGCTGCAATGTGTCTTGTCAGAATAGGGATCCACCGTCTTAACTATTCCTGTATATAATAAAAGTTTCACGATTCTGTGCGGAGGGTAAGGTAGCCGGTAGACTTACACAATTGGCCTAATATCTCGGCCACAAGACAGCGACGCACCTATAACATCTATGGTGTCTATAGGCCACGGTTATCTATTACCAAGGCGAGCTATGTTATTGTTAATTACCTTATCAAATTAAAAATAAATAATAAATCTTTGCGTGTAATCAAACTTTATAAACGTAATAAAAAATTGATAATTTCTTTTTCGAAAAGTAGCATCATAACATCGTGTCAACGAGGTAGGTACATGAATATTGAAGTATTTTTAAATACAAGTGACAACCTACTAGTTGGATTAAATGTGTACGGGAGTGACCCACCCTTTTTAAAGGAAAATCATCACAATTTATTCGTTTTTGATCGCGTTTGAGACAGATAATAAATATAGACAAAAATATTTATGAAATTGTTTTCGTATCTGAATTAGTGTTACCAAAGACAATAATATAATATATTTGCCAATCTCTGGTGTTATTAAATAAACTCCCTCATTATTCTGTAGTAAGGAAATAAACTAATGTCAGTTGTGTTACTGGCAGGTGGTATGAACTCCGTTTAAATGTCTCGACTAGAGCAGTAGAGTAATCGATTTGCTGCACTCACGCGCAGCATTAATGTCGTCCGTGATTGACGATGTGACTACCGTCGTACAGCTTATCGCTTTTTTATGTTATGGAGATGAATTAAATGGTTTATAATTAAATCGTTACAGCCTAGACACAGATATCTATACATCCGTACATTTTATTGACAGATACCATCCGTTCCTATAGTCCTATCTTAGTTACAGGATGGTTGTATAAAATTGTCCCATCGACTTGTGTGGAAAATAGCATTGGTATCAAACCTACAGCTAGTAATAATTAAACATCTATTAGACACTAAAAGCGATATGGTGCGTTGCCAACTTAAGGATGGAAAGTTAAGTTCGGCTAACCTTTAGACTGAAACACAACAGTGACGATCACATTCATTACGTCGGAAGGCGTATTTTTAAATATCGTGTATAACTACCAAAGGTGGTAGTGATATTTGTCAACCTGAGGCTGGAATGTTAAGCTTACATTCCATGTTTTTTTTAAACCGGAACACAATAGTGACGAGCATTACGTTGACATTAATAGGCAAAGCGGTAGTACTACTCCGGTCGAGCTATAACTTCACCACAGTGGCTGCGCCAGTGAATTATTCAACAATAGGTGGTAAACTCGCAGCTACTCGCCCGGATTGCTACCATTGCCTTACCTATTCCTGCCGCCATTATGTCAGCGCTTGCCGTTGACGTGTTCCGGTTAGGAGGATAAGCCGTTCGGTTTGTATGGGAAAAACTAAAAGGTTTTTCCTGGTTTCCTTGCAATCGAACGGTATAAAAAGTATCTTTTCAGTCTTCTGGTTCTTAGCTCCCCGACAGTTTTTAACTACTTTTAAGTTATAAATAGTGTAACAAACACATCTTCGTTTCACCCGTTCTGGGTGCATGGGAAAAATTAATACAGTCCCATGGGATAAAAAGTATGTGTGTCTATGTCCTTCTCCTGGTCCTAAGCTATCTCCCCACCAATTTTTAACCGAATCGGTTCCGCCGTTCTTGAGTTATAAGTAGTGTAAATCACGACTTTCTTTTATATACATATATAAGATATATTAACATTGAAGTTTGTCTATCCGTGTGCTGGGACGGGCTGTTGAACTAGGAAATGTTAAAACTGAACGGAGGAACATTTAACCTATACTAGTGGTCGCCCGTTGGTCGAAATTCGACCATGACAAATTTTAATATCTTGTTATTAAGAACGCCATCTTCATTTCTCAAGACCAACTACGAGTACTTAGTTTCCTGAATAGTTAGTGCGCCATCTGTGATCTTTTTCGTTATCATCAATATAATATATGTTTGTTTGTGTCAAGTGCATGGTAGTGTGGGTAACGTTTTATTTATTAATTTAATGTACTTTATAAGCATTACTATTGAAAAATATTAGCGTTCTGCACTTCTCCTACACATAAACTGTAAGTGTGCCAAATTTTATGCTGAACCGCGTCCGCGCAATTTTCGTAAAAAGGGGTCCAAAGTTTTGGCAGCACGTAGTAACATACAGATTATTCCAAGCAGTCTGAGAGCAACACTTATTACAGTAACTGATTATTACAGTATCTTATTTTCTACCGGAATAATCAGATTTTAATTTATAATTCATCAGAACAGTTGTAAAATACTGGTTCTTGAACTGACTTCGTAAAAATAAATACGGGTGTGAGAAAATCTCGTGGAAAAAATCTAGATTATAAATCTAGACTAGATCGTACTGAGATTTCACCCACTTTGCCAATAATTGTATGGCACTGGTGAAATAATCATCTTTTTATTTCTAGTTATTTCAGTAACGGGCGATGGAGTTTTTACATCCCTAAGCTGATCATAACCGCAATATCGGCAAATTTATTTGTTTTCACTAGGAACTGATATTTACCTTAATGAAATTATGTCTTCACGCCCATATTCCCAAAGAGGTAGGCAATGCTTCTGCCTACTAGGGTGAACTACGACAATGAAGATAATATTAACTTCCACAATGTGATACGTGGCAAGCCTTTTGCATATATTCGATCCCGTGCAACGTTATTTTTATAAGAAAATTAAAAAGTGGTACATATTTTCTATTTCTCTTTGGTGCCCGACCCAAGGATCGAACCCGGGATCTCAAGAAGTTAAGTCCGACGCCAGACCGCTAGACCGCAGAGGCGATATATTTGTCAAGAGGTAGTCTTGGGCCTCTTAAATAAGAGCTATGCTCGGTGTTTCTCTGCGAGATATGATCCGCAATTCGGTGATCCGTAAGAGAACGAGAGTAACCGACATAGTTCAGAGAGTTAGCAAGCTGAAGTGGAAATGGGCAGGCCACATTGCTCGCAGAACCGACAACCGCTGGGGCAGAAAGGTTCTCGAGTGGCGGCCCCGCACCGGAGGACGTGGTGTTGGACGACCTCCCACCCGGTGGACTGATGATCTGGTCAAAGTCGCGGGGAGTCGCTGGTTACAAGCGGCTGGTGATCGTGTCTTGTGGCGCTCTTTGGGGGAGGCCTATGTCCAGCAGTGGACGTCTTCCGGCTGTTGATAATGATGAGTCTTGACAAACATATCTTGATATCAACCAAAATGAGTACATCTTGGTTAATATCTGCATCATACCTATTCCTGTCGTCATAGCGTTTTTGACCGCCTTTGTCGTTTTCCAAAGGGTACGGAATACGATAACGAAATGGGAAGGAATTTTACACACGTGGTCTAATATATCAAGACAAAGTTATATTTGGCCACGCACCAGTAACATCTATGGTGTCTCTAGGTATTTGTTGCTTCTTGACATCAGGAGGGGGCCCCGTATTGGTACCGCGTTTTTGCTAATTCACCTAAACAAAAAGTTCCTTTTGTCTGTTGTAGTACATTTTCATTTATAACAAATAAATCAATATGATGTGTCAAATAGTCACGTCACCGTTGGGATGAGGATGTAGGAGGCAGCACCGCTGACCGCATGACCTCGAGTCGCGGGTCAGAGGCGCGGTCAACGCACTAATGTCGCCTGCCCTCCCATAGCTTCACGCTTCGTGCCATTCAGACCTGCCCTCTAAAAATAGTCATGGACTTGGAAATTTCCCTTATTCATAGCTTGTTCTCACAGACGTTTGTTGTTTGGGTCTCGTGGACATAAACATCTTTATTTCACCAACAAATTCTAGAATGAATTAATACTAACCTACCTTCAGAAACTTGGTTTGGTGCAGCTCTGTTTGGATCTGTAGTCGGTAAAGTAGGTAGTATGAATTACATTGCTACTAGATGTCAGCTGATAGCTCTAGTTTACCTACAATTTACATTGTAATTTTTTTTGGTTTTATTCGAAATCAGTCCGTATTACATTTGCTTTTATGACATTAATTGTATAAATTATCCAGGAAAATCTCACTCAATAAAATCACTCAAAAAAATTCTTAATGTATACTTAATTTCGAAATAAGTTACTTAATACTTTCTTATAAAATATGTATTTCTTTTCGATTTTATGAAGAAGAGCTGATATGAAAAAGTGACTAGATTTCTCGTATCAGCTCACTAAATATACCCAAGATCAGGTATAAAATCTTAGGCACCCCAATAAGTGTAGGCCAGTGTAATAAATAAAAAAAATGTGAATTGAACATATTTTAACAATAAATTGGTATAGTTCGTTGAGATGATGAGATGAATTTAAAGGGTAGGGTTTTACTTAAAATTCAAACCCTGTTTAAACGAAAAAAAAATTGTGTGTGTACTTATGTACACATGTACGTTAGAAGTTATACTTCTTCGGCGTAATAAGATAAAAATCTTTTTAAAAATTTTATCTTTTGCCTTATTTTATATTTGTAGACAAAATGACACTAACCATAGAAATAAAGAAATATTGTGAATACAATTGTCAGTTCTCACGCAAACATACGTAGATGTCCTTACTTTTACTTTGTTGGTACCTCTTTTTGCAAAACTAAAATGTTATCTATAGCTAACTTCATCATGTCGTGACGGTGTGCGCGCGCATCGTAAAAATTTACCCTCATCATTTTTTCCTAACGCGCCAAAAGAAGTATAACTTCAACTAGGAATACAAATATCTTCTATTAAAATAAAAAAGCAGAAGCTCATTTGCACTTGAGTGATACCGCTGGCGTAACTATTTATTTTATAAACGAGGAAAAAGAGACGCTAAGATAAGTTAGGATCTACGAATAAGGGACGCTAAGGTAAGTTAGGAGTTACATATAAGGAACGCTAGATAAGTTACGAGTTACGAATAAGGAAAACCCGGTAGTCATAGTCTCGGAAAGTAGGTAAGTAAGGAGACCGATGACGATAAAAGAAGATGTGAGTACTTGAGAAGTAAGATCAACTGTTTTCCTGTCAGACAGCTCACTCGTCCTAATATGTAGATACCACTACCATAAGGCCAGTGCTTGTTATTGTTTTTTGCGGTTGGAAAGGCTAAATGGAACTTTCTTAGTAAACAAAACTTATAACAGTTTTAACATTGTAGTATCTACTTTATTTTCAGATGTTGGTTGTGCAATATTTTTTAATGAAACTCGAGTATTTTTTTATCAATATTGAATAGAAACAAAATATCTAGTCCTAGCGGCCCACCCCCGCTTCGCACGGGTATAAAATATACACATAAACCTTCCTCTTCAATCTCTTTATCTATTAAAAATCGCATCAAAATCCGTTGCGTAGTTTTAAAGATTTAAGCATACAAAGGGACAGAGAAAGCGACTTTGTTTTATGCTACGTAGTGATCAATAAGTTCGTCTTATTACGCACTGATTTGTATATAAATGTGACACATAAATATAAAACAACGCTTAATATGCCATATTGGCAACCCTTCATATTTCTTCCATATATCTCTACTCTAGATTTTCCAAAAGGATAAAAAATACAATATCTCATACTTCCCGGAACATATATCATTGATCAATCAAGTGGAGAGCTAATTACAATTATTAATTGATGATTACAATAATTAGGAATATCACAAGATTAACAACCGTTGCGGGTGAGTCGTGCGATCGGACTTCGGTATGTATTGATTGAGACATGAGAAGTAGGAATGGATGTACGAAGAAATTTCTTCGAATGTGGAACAAACATAATTATAATTCATAAGTTTCATTCTGGAATTACCCAATAGAGATTTTCTGACACATGGCTCCACAATCCACCTACGTGTTTAACGTAAAAAAGTAAGTAAGTATCTTCACGCCCATATCCCAGAGGATAGGCAGAGGCACAACCTACGACTAGCCGAAGACACTAAGTCACACAATGTGATAGGTGGCAAGTCTATCGCAAACCAGTCACATATTCAATCTCGAGCAACATTTTTTTATTAGAAAATTGGAATTACCAAATTTTCTTTTTGTTGCGCGACACAGGGATCGAATCCGGGACCTCAAGAAGTCAAGTCCGACACCGGACCGCCAGACCACAGAGGCCAGAGAGGATTAGAAAATTTAGAGAGCACATTTTAAGTTACTAGACCTGAGAATTGAAACTGAGAACTCATGTAGTCAACTCTAACACCGAACCGCTAGGCCTATTTTTGACCTACGAGTATTTACCGACATTAAAAACAAATAAGTCGGTTTGCCCTTTCAGAGGATTTTGATGACAAACTCAGAGTATATTTTTTCTTTTCTTTTCTTTTCTTTTCTTTGTAGTCTTTGCTCGTAACACTGTGTTATCATGTAACAAAATTTTTCTGTCACATTAAAATTTTGTAATTCTTTGAATTTCATGACATAGAAGGACTATTCTTCTTCTTCTTTCTTTAGGTTTTGGCATTCGCGATAGCATTTTGTCATAAGTCAAGTAGAATTTGCATCAAATTTACCAAAATAATTACAAAGAAAAGAAAGAAAGAAAATATATTTATTTGCGGAATATGTGTGTTAAGGTTGTTACAAAATTATTTAAGCTTTCCAACATATTCTACCACATTGTGGTGTGCAAATATTTTAATATTTTTATAAGTATAAAATAATTAATTATATACACAATGTTTAAATATTCATTCAACAAATAGTTTTATTCTTATTACAATTTGAATTATAACTTACAAACAATTTTAAAATGTTAATAAATTTAACCCTGTCTACCGTAAACAACTAGTCATAAGTCGTTGATAATTCAGGGTCGTGAGTACAGCGGTGGCCTCATTACTCAAGCTCATATAGTGAGATTTGGCGGCAACTAGAGAATACGCGATACTCTAATTTCTTCATGATTATTTACTTCCAGTGCAACCAAAATTAACTACTTTCACTCAATATAATCGCGAAATCGCGTCTTTCCTCTCGCTGGCGCCAAATCTCGGGACTATTCGTTATCTGTATTCAGTACTGTATACAATATATATGTGTGTGTATATCGGTTAAGCTACGTAAGTATGCGTGACGTTGTTTTCGCGTGATGTCGCCGAAAAGTAAAAATCACGTAAATCACAGCGAAGTTTTTTCGTGGAGAGAATTGGCACATGTGACATGCTGCATGAGGTGGAGAATTGTAGAGATTATGAATAATAATTGTTAAATAGCATGATCGCTTCAAAGAAAGTTATTTTTTTAATAAAATACCAAATAAGCAAACGTTATTTTTGTCGATTAAAATAGAAGGAATATTTGATAATTTCTAGTATAAAATTTAACCGAAAAAAAATATTATTAAATTATAATTAATTAAGTGTTAAATTTATCGCCTCTGTGGTCTAACAGACCAGCGGTCGGATTTGACTTCTTGAGGTCCCGAGCTCGTTCGGGTGGGTAACAAAAAAATTAGAAATTTTACATTTTCGATGTTATAATAAAAATAATATTGCCCGGAATTGGATATGTGCCCGGTTGACGATAGGCATGCCACCTATCACATTGTGGGACTTAATGTCTTCGGCTAGTCCTGGGTGTCTCTGCCTTCCTCTTTGGGGATATGGGCGTAAACATACTTACTTTTTTTTTAATTCAACCGTTTATGGAAATGTTTTTGCAGATAAATAAATTGTCGTAAATTGTCATTTAAATACTGGTTTAACCCCCAACGGCAAATGAGAGGTGGCACTATAACTTTTAAACGATTGGACCAATTACGATGCGGTTGTTTTAGTTTAGAAGTTGGCAAGATCGAGATAATTCTTAGCTACATTAATTGAATAATAAATGAATATCCCTGGACAAGTTACAAAAATTGAATCTAACCCCAAAGTAAGCAAATTATATGCTTGTGTTATGGGTGTTAGTCAACTATTCGAATACACATAAATAGATATCAATATATAATGATACCTAGATACCAGAATAAATTTAATTAACACCCAGACCCAGAAATGCAGACATCTAAATTTTCATCACACGAATGCCTGCCTCCGTCGGGAATCGAACCCGAGCAACGAAGTTGGTCACTGTGTTTAGGTGTGTACGTTAGCCACTTTGTCGCGGTTTATTGAAAAAATTTAGTTGCAGAATGGTTGCTACTAGGAGAAATATAATGTCATTGACAGGATGGATAATACAAGCACAATAAAACTTAAAAAAAACTGACTGACTGCCTTCTTAGACATGGTTCTTAAACGTGCACAAAAAATCATGCATTAAAATAAACTAGCTGTTGCCTGCGGCTTCGCCCCCGTTTTCACAGGAACCCGATGTGTAATCGGGATTAAAAGTAGCCTATATGTTAATCCAGGGCACAATATATCTGTGTTCTAAATTTCAGACAAATCCGTTTAGTCATTCGATCGTGAAAGAGTAACAGATATCCATACATACATACAAACTTTCGCATTTATAATATTAGAAGGAAAGGATTTGATTGAATATAATACGATAAGTAAGCGATATTTGTACTCGTACTAGAGCGTAACACAAACCTAACTTACCTAATGTAAGTAATGTAGCAATTTAGGTCCAGTCGGGATCACGCCTATAAACTGAGAAGATCAGTTGCAAAAACTCTAGTATGTACCTATTATAAAAATATTAGCTGTTGCCCTCGTGGTTAATGGCCCCACCATAACATTTTTTTAGGATAAAAACTATCCTATGTGCTAATCTAAGTTACCATCTATGCGTGTGCCAAATTTCATGAAAATCGGTTCAGCAGTTTTTGCGTAAAGGGGTAAACATACAAAATTTTGCATTTTTAATATTAATAGGATGTTTTAGCTTTGTTAGATACAACATCAAAATGTCATACTAAGCATTACTATTATCTAATAATATCCCACTTAACACCTAATAAAATTTGCAAGCATTTTATTTCTCGTTCGTAAATACTATAATTTAATCAAAGTCCTTCTACTTGTATATCACGATGGCATTTTATGTCATTGCTAATACACTCTACAAAACTTATTCGTAATGCAGTTAAGAATCATCTCGATCACGTCAGCTTTTAACAAAAGTCCGCATCGAAATCAGTCTACTCGTTGAGGAGTTATAATAGCATACATACACACACGCACAAATTTAATAGCATAACTAAAATTAATTATTATCCTTACGTTATTAAACCCTTAATTAAATTTTCTACTGACTTTACTACATTTCTGTTTTTCAACTCACCACTGATGGTTAAACTTGTTTCTAAAACGTATTTTTATATCTCCATGTGAGAACAAATCAGAACTGTGTGCTCATTATGTATCTCAGTTGCCAATTCAAAATGGAAAATTGTGTTTGCTATCTCTATTGAGTTCCTGTTGGTCACTGGAGATAGCAAATATAATACACGTCATTTGACAGCTATTTGACGTAAACTCATCCACTTTGAGTTGAGAACTGAGATAAATAATGAGCACCCAGAACAGATTAGTGAAAAGTATTTTTTAATATAATGAGTGATTTAAGATAAAGTTGTGAGATATATACGCTTAATTTAAGAAGATGGGTTTTAATAACGACTCATGTAATAAACCATTTTTAACGGTTGTTGAGACATGAGACTCATTCAGAGCATGATGTTTACTCATTTTAGTAATCACCTAACATTTCCTGCGGGTAATTTATAAATCTAATATATAAAATTCTCGTATCATGGTATGCGTGATTTAACTGCTCCAAAATGGCTTGACCGATTCTCATGAAATTTTGTGAGCATATTGAGTAGATCTGTGAATCGGACATCTATTTTTCGTACCCCTAAGTGATGAGGGTGATTCACCCCAAATTTTTTTTGCTAAAATGACATTAAAAATATAGCACAACAACGTCTGCCGGGTCAACTAGTTTAAAATAAAATAAATGCTTGACAGAAGAAGGCGTTGCTTTGCGGAAACCCATCCATCATCAATCCATTTAAAATAAATGCTTTTGTATCTAGAGGAACAACGTTGCCGGAAAGTTAGCTGTCCCCGCGCATTCAAATCTAAGTGCGTTCTTATAAAATTGGAATTTCCCGCTTTAGCGAAAATTCCAGTTTGACGATACAAGCACAGTAAAACTGTTAAAAAATACTGACTAACTGCATTCTTAGACGTACTCAACAAAATGTGCTCTATGATATATTTGATTGATTACAATTGTATAACAAGTTGTCGGATCCGAATCAAACTTATATAGGAACGCCTAAAAAGAACCACTCAAACCCATTCAGCGTTACCCAAATAATGGTGAAAAACATACAAAAAACACATAAAAACGAATTGATAACCCCTTCTTTTGAAGTTGAAGTAAAAACTACATTTCCCCTATTGTAATGGTGTCCTAGCTAGGACTGAGGCTAAGGCGGAGGCTTGGAGATAATAAAAAAGCTGGTAAAGTCGTCCCAAACTTGGGAGCATAGGGTAGGTTGTCTTTCTAATGCAAGAAGCTCAGCTGAGCTGAGGGTAGCTACCCAGTCTGAATGTTGGCAATACACTACTTTTGTTTTTCTGTAGAAAACGTGTGTTTCTTACTCTTTTCACGATAATGTAATGTCACCCGTATGTCTATGTTATATCATAATAAACTACCCTTGACCAGTATATTTTATGTGTAAACCAAAAAAATTCTAGTGTAGAGTTTTGTAGAGACAAATAGCACTTGCTAAATTATTACTCAGTACCGCAAAAGAATCGAAATAAATTTTACGCGAAATTTTACTGTTACTGAAACGATTTTCATGAACCTCGCTGGACTTATCACTTCTAAAAGAACCCCGGACTTATAAAGGTGAAAGAATTTTTAAAATTTGTTCAGCAGATGAAAAATTTATCTATCATAAAGAACTCCTACGACTAAATCATCTGTTTAGTTTTTCCTGCTATCGTCTATGCTTGCCATTGTCGTGTTCTTAGCTTTTAAGCTAGGGCCGTTCGAATAAAAATTGTATTATCTCAAAATGTTTTCTCATTAAATTAAAAGCTTACTCATAAATTTATTAAAGTAAAAAATCATGGATACTAAAGGCCATTGCACCTTCTAGGGTTAAGTATCTAACTCTGATTTAACTTCTAACTTTTTTTTATGCTCCGAACCGGAACACATCATAACGTTATGGCGGCAGGAATAGGTAAGGCGGTGGTACCAATCCGAGTGAGTCGCTGCGAAACTCTATTACCTAGTCAGATGTCACGGTGTTACTCCTGCAACAAAAAGTGACGGTAAGCCTTAGCTCACCTTTTACGAGTAGCCTGACAGGAAGGCAGATGGTCTATTCTGCAAAGAAGCCCGGACCAATACGGAGAGAACTTCTTCTATCTTAAATTTAAACCACGAACGTGCAAGTATCCCTAACAGTTAAGTTTTAACTCTTGAGTTAAGTGGGTGACTGACTGAAGTTTGAAATATTAGGCAGATAAATAAAAAACTAGTCACAAGGTGAACTTGTATAGACGGACTTAATTACAACGAGATTAATTCTAGAAATAATCAAAACATAATACTACATATTTCAATTTAATGAAAACCTCATTCACATCGTGCTTACTCATTACAGTAATTATACAATATCTTACATACATGTTTTAGTATCTTACATTAACCTTTGTTTGTAGATAAACACCGAATTCGTAATTTGTTTCAATAAATAAATAAATGAACAAGTTACACAAATTGAATCTAACCCCAAAATAAGCAAATTATATGGTTGTGATAAGGGTGTTGTTCTGTTGTCTGTCTGTATGGGTGTTATATTTGTCAACGATAATTTTACATAGAAATACTTAAATAGATACTAGAATACATTTAATAAACAATATCCAAACCCGGAAATACAGACAACTATATGTTCATCACACAAAAAATAGCCACTCGACCAACGAGGCGGAAACATGACAATTTGATTCCAATATGTTAACGGGTTACCTCTGGAATAGCATTATAACTTGCGAATTAAGCACCAAAGTTAAATTGGTTAGTTATCAACCTAAGGCTAAGGTTTATGCTGTATGTAAGTTTACGTGTTAACATACTCTCTAAACTGGATCATTATTGTAGCGAGCACTGGCATTACGGTGTTAGAGGAATAAAATTGTCATCAAAACAGTGTTGTCGCCAAATTCTAACACCTACTCCTGGTCATAGAGTTAGTGGCAAAAAAAGATGCTCTGTTTACACAATATTTGGTCGGATAAACTCCAAAACTACTACACTGATTGCAACCAAATTTGGTAATTATTTGCAATTTAGTACAACTCAAAAGATACAACTTTTTCCGATACTCGAGAAAGTACTTACCACAAAGGCGAATCCTTTTTTAATTTACATTAACAACCAAAACGTTTTATAAAAATCATTTTAAATTCCCAACTACATTCACCTTGTATTTAAGCTTGATTTAATTTGATAAATTGTCGCAATTACTCAAAGCCTTTAAGATTACCGACGTGTCTGGCTAGATCTTGGTATTTATGAGGCATATTTCTTAAGAACCTGTAAATTATCGCTCTGCCTCTTAAATCTTCATATTAAGCTCGATCATTTAAATTACTGTCATTATACAGTTAAAAAGAAGAAAAATGTCGCCTGGCGCCCGACGACAAGTCTTAACAATGTTAACGAGGTGTGATAAAGTATTTGTTAAGGACCTATTTTAAAATTATAATTCTTGCGTCATTTAAACTAGTGGCGCCATTTAAACTTTGAAATTCTAAAATCCACTGTATACGTTAGCCAAGATGTTGGCCGAACATGTAATGGCCTAGGTGCCAATGGACGACGTGGAAGTCTTACTTTCAGGGAATCTTTACTTTTTTGCCTTTTACGTAAAAATAAGAATAGTATGAATAAGTGTTAATACTGAATATATACAGCTTTACGAAACAATTAGACTAAATTGCAACAAAGGAAGTGGTTCACTGCCTGTTTACAATAGCTATTGTTAATTTTAAAAATTACCTAAATATCTTAGCTCGACAAATTAGTCACCAAATTTTAATCGGTAATTTCTCAAACAACACATATTTTTTAAGAATTGACTTAGCAATTATTAGTTTAATATTAAAGACAAACTATCGGTTCGTGTAAAAAAACTTACATGCCACTGGTTTTTTTTTGTAGTTATCGTTCATTTACTGTGTAAATAAGATCATTAATGTGTATGAAGTTATTACGCGTCCTAATTTCATCAAGTGAGGCTTGACACAATAGAGAAAACACGATACACTAATTGGAGTTTTTAGAGGAATAATTCTTTTATACATATAGTTTTGGTATCTTGAACCGTTTTCGCAGCGCATGCAACGGAAGCCGTCAATTATGAATATTTTCCCCCGTTTTTTAACATTTTCCGTTATTTCTTAGTTGCAGCGTGATGTTATAAAGCCTAAAGCCTTCCTCGATAAATGGTCTATTCAACACAAACAATTTTTTTCAATTTGAACCAGTAGTTATTGAGATTAGCGCGTTCAAACAAACAAACTCTTCAGCTTAAATTAGTATAGATACAGATTCGTATAGATTACCTTACTATAGAGTTTGTTGAATACAGATTGGTACTTTACATTTGTATATGATAGTTTGATTTTACCGCCTCGTTGGTCGAGTGGCTAGCGTACTCGCCTAACTATATCGACCAACCGCGAGGCTCGGGTTCGATTCCCGACGGGGGCAGACATTTGTGTGATGAACATTTAGATGTCTGCATTTCCGGTCTGGGTGTTTATTAAATATATTCTGGTATCTATTTAAGTATTTATATGTAATAGTATCGTTGACTAACACCCATAACACAAGCATATAATTTGCTTACTTTGGCGTAAGATTCAATTTGTGTGAAAAAAAAATAATATTTGTGGCATATAATATGAGCATCAGTTTGGGATACATATCGCTTTAATCATTCATGAATATCGATTAAATTTACCATTATGACAATCAAAATTACTTTGACATATTTCCCCGTCTTGGTCCGGGCTCCTTTGCAGAATAGAATTCGTAAAAGGCGAGCATAGGCTTACCGTCACCGTGACATCCTTCTATCTCATCCGGATTGGTACCACCGCCTTACCTATTCCTGCTGCCATAACGTCAATGCTTGCCGTTGACGTGCAACGTGTAAGGTAGCCGGTAAACTTACTATTGCTCGAGGCCTAACATCCCGACCTCAGGTTACACACCACCATTATCACCGTTGGTGTCTCTAGGCGGCGTGAATTTCTTACCATCAGGATATCCGTCCGCTTGTTTACCTTCCATTATCATAAAAAAGCCTTCCAATCCCTACTAATGAAGGTGTAAGTGTGTGGGCAGCCAATAAACAATAACTTGAACTGTAGACAACCATTAAGAATGCGATAAACATGAAGAGGAAATATTTCGAGTGGCCATAACGGCTCTGTAGGGACAAATAACAGGTATTTGGTGACAAACAAACACACAAAGGTGAGGTCATTAACCTTAGCTAGCGGTACGCACCTAACCATATTGTATGGGCCATTTAGCGCGTACCCATTGCCATGCGTATTTTACCTACGAACTTCTTCAACTTGGGTATTTTTGCTTAGTTTTATTTACATAGGAATGTGAAGACTCCCGTTTTAGATTTGATCATAATCTTTCTTACATACTAACCCTCTTTACTACATAGTATAAAACAAAGTCGCTTCCTCTGTCTCTATGCTAAGTCATACAAAGTGTATGGATAAATCTTTAAAACGACGCAACGAATTTGGATGCGTTTTTTTTCAATAGATAAAGTGATTAAGGAGGAAGATTTATATATATATATATGTATATATGTATATTTCATACCCGTGCGAAGCAGGGGCGGGCAGCTAGTACTACATGAAAGTATTTGATTTGCTATTAGAGAAGACATATTATATTGTAAAAGATTTTCTTGCTGACAAGCATAAATAAATAAAATATGTATATTTTTTTTATAAATTGAAACCTAATTTGAGTAACAAAACATGGTTGCCGGGGAGTTTGTTTCGCCGTTTCTTCTCCCGACTGGCTAGGTTTGTACGTGGTGTGGTGGTGTTTGTGGTAGTGTACGGTAGATAGGACTAAAAATTAATCTACCTTTCAATTTAATTAAAATAAATTATGAAACTTATGTATATAAATAAATAAAATGTTTATTAAAAATGTAAATAAGTGCTGCGATTTAAATGTACATTTTTATATAAATATGTAACTTCTTAAAATTTAATTAAATATTTGCACACCACAATGTGGTAGAATATGTTGTATGTATGTTTTATTCTTAAATATCTTTATAACACACATTAAAATTGTAATAAAAATAAAAAGTTTTCCATTATGTTGTTGTTTTTAATTTAATGATAAAACTTAAATTTTGATGATATGCAGTTTACTGTTTCTATGTTTATTTATTGATACATTACAGCATGTATATTTTAACATCCAAAACATTTCAATGAAAACAGAATGCCAGGGTCGGATATCCCACAAAATCTACTTTTTTTTGTGGTTACCAATAGATGGCGCTGTAAGACATTTTGATCCCACAGTTTTTGTATGGATTCAAATTTCTTGTCGTAGTACTATAGTTGTTCTGTGGTCTAAATATTATTTGTGGTAAGGCGGTTTATGTCATGAGTTACACTTTTTATATTATAAGTTAATAGAAAACAAAAATCAACTCTTCCGATTTCATGCGACAACCATGAGATAGCCCCGTTGGTCGAGTGGCTAGCGTACTCGCCTAACTACACCGACCAACCGCGCGGCTCGGGTTCGATTCCCGACGGGGGCAGGCATTTGTGTTACAAGCATTTAGTTGTCTGCATTTCCGGGTCTGAGTGTTTACTAAATATATTCTGGTATCTATTTAGGAATTTCTATGAATTAGTATCATTGACTTATACCCATAATACGAGCATATAATTTACTTATTTTGGGCTTAGGTTCTGTTTGCGTGACTAGCCCAAGGATATTATTATTAATCAATATCATTACATATAAAACAAAGTCGCTCCCTCTGTCCCTATTTCCCTATGTCATTTTGTATGTATATCTTTAAAACTACGCAAAAGATTTTGATGCAGTTTTTTTGTAGATAAAGTGATTGAAGATGAAAGTTTATATGTATACTAGCTGCTACCCGCGGCTTCGCCCGCGTAGTCTATTTATTTAATATTTAACTCTCCAACTATACCCGTTGAAATTTTAATATCAAAAACGGCCTACGTCCTTCTTCAAACTTTAATCTATTTTTATTTAAGTATCATCTAATAAGTATTACACTATGATGTTCTGGAAATAATAAATTTAGAAAGTAGTGCACTGAGCACAACCGTTCCATAAGGAGTCAACCACACGCATACCACGCGTCTGTGTCGCGCGGTCTTTAAACTATAGTGTTAACGTAGTGATTATATTCTATTTTGATAGTGTTATTTTAAAACTGCGATATCTCCTAAGATAATTATTATAATCTAGTGATGTGAAATGCAATTTTGTTTTAAATAAAATGCTTGTTATGAATGACGTATTTTTTTGGATAATGATTAACATCGTGTTTATAAAATAACCTTCGCAAATACTGTATTATTTTGAAACAAATTTGGTTAGCATAAAAAAGGTTATAGTAAGCTAACATTAAAAAATAGAAATGTGCTGTCGCGAACTTTTTTTAGGACTTTAAAAGGGGAACAATTCTTTTACACATGATTTTTGCAAAACTTTCACCGTTGACGCAGCGCACGCTCTCAATAGGAAAAAATCCCCCGATTCTAAATCATTTATCATTGGTGCTCCGCTCCTATTGATCTTAGCGTGATGATATATAGCCTATAGCCTTCTTCAATAAATGGACTTTCTAACACTGAAAGTTCAAGCAAACAAACAAACAAACTCTTCAGCTTTTTAATTTTAGTTTAGATAGTATAGACTTTAGTTCCGAGCTCTTACAAAAACATATAGACGAACTGCTTTCATACCAACTTAGTCATAAAAGGCGAGTTTCGGTTCATTTTATTGAGACAAAAATCTGGAAAATCAATTTATCTATACTAAACACATTTCCACGTTTATATTCTTTTGTAATAAGGTTGATAAGTATACTTTTGATTAAATTATCGCTATAAAAACTACCCTATGTTCTCTCGTTTATCATTAATTGTCTCAATACAAAGTTTCACAATTACTTTTTCAAAAATGACGATTTTCCATACGAACATTCATCACCTCTTTTTACCCGTTCTCCCCCATTTTTAGTGATAAAAAGTAGCCTATTTTCTTTCGTTTATCATAAAGTGTCTTAATACAAAGTTTCCCTGTTAGAGCTTTAAAAATGACGAATTTACATATGAAAAGTCATCCCCTCTTTTGAACCTTTGCCCACCATTTTTTGCGACAAAAAGTAGCCTATGTTCTTAAGTTTGTCATAAAGTGTCTAAATACAAAGTTTCACAGTTATAGCTTTAAAAATGACGAATTTCCATATGAACATGCATATCCTCTTTTTTTCCATTCTTCCCTATTTTTTTGCAATAAAAAGTAGCCTATGTTGTTTCTCAGAGTCTATTCTATCTATGTACCAAATTTCATTAAAATCGGTTCACTGGTTTAGGCGTAAAAGCCTAACAGATAGACAGACAGACAGAGTAACTTTCGCATCTATAATGTTAAGGAGGGAAGTAGGGATTTTGAACCAATTTTGCTACTACGTGTATCATAATTTCCTTGTGTGTTTTTCGTTAATGATAAACTGATGTACGTGGTTCATTGTTATGGACTTATGGTAAAAATTACTGTTAAATATTTTTCCTACGCAAATTGTACCACCCCCGTTAACCCTCATAGGGCTTGATTTTCAAAAAACGCTTAGATATGTATCTCATAATTTGTATTGCAGAGCATTATTTTAGTGTCACGAGAAGTATTTCAATAGAATTTAATTTCCCATACAAACTTAGCCACCCCCTTTAACCCCCAATGAGGTTGAATTTCGAATAACCCTGAAATACGTGTTTCATCATTTGTACTAAAAAGCATTAATTTAAAGTTTCATGCAAAAATGTGCAATTAAAATATTTATCTCATACAAACTTTGCCACCCCTTTTAACCCTTTTAAGGGTTAAATTTCCAAAAACTAATATGCATGTGTCCTTTTCATGAATGCAAACTATCTACATACCAAATTTCAGCAAAATCGGTTGGGTGGTTTAGGCGTGAAAAGGTAACAGACAGACAGACAGACAGAAAGACAGAGTTACTTTCGCATTTATAATATTAGTGTGGATAAAAACTGCCAAAGTTTCTACACAAATAATTTTTATTTTAAATCAACATTTAAAGTAAAGTAACAAAACAAATTGCAAGGAGTACTTATCCGAGAATTTGGCAACGGTACTTATAAAGGAATATTCTCTATTACACGTCACAAAACGGAACGTTTATTAACTACCCAAGATGGCGACTGTGATTTGTCTGTCAACACATTAGAATTTAACAAAATACTCGACATTCCGAATTTCGCGGGTATATGTTGTCGACTCAAAATCATTATTTTTTATGTTTTATTATTCAGGTAAGGTTTCAATCGAGTCTACCGTACCCCTTGACGAAATTATTAATATAGAAGATTTCATAACCGTGCGAAGTCGGGGCGGGCTGCTAGTTATTAATATATAAATAATAGATCGCTTGCAGACATTACAGATTTTTTATGTGATAAAATAGCAAACAAGTACAAGGCTCTCCTGATGGTAAGAGATAACTTTGGGTTATAGACACTGTTAATGTTGGAGGTGTATAATTATCACTATTTTATAGCCGGTATTTAACACCATATTAACGTGTTTAGCCAATACTACCGTTAAAGATGTTAACCTCCAATAGTAACCGCTAACCACTGGGTGGACCTTAGCAGAAAAACTGTACTCGCTGCAGTCGTGTTCCGGTTTAAAGGATAAGATGCCCATCTAGACACGCGGCAGTGTGTCAAGCCAAGTTCAAGCAAATAACTGGCTAGCCACTGCCAAATGTAATTTTACACCAACCACTTGGTGCCACTTTTGACCCTTTTATAACTTAAAATCTATTTAACGTAAATACATAAAACTACGTGTGTGTAATCATATCTATAAGGACATCAAGAATCTCAAATTTCATAAAGCTAGATCAAACGGTTATAAAGATATTAAGGTCTAAAAGTCGTAAATTTTAGTACCTACTGACTGACTGACTGACATACCTATAGCAGCTAAACCTAACCTACTTCCAGATGACCTAGAAGGATGAAATTTGGAATCCAGCTCAGTAATTATGTGTAAACGTAGGAAAAAATAAAAAAAAAATTCAAAAATTTGGGGGGGGGGGTCCCCATACAAAAGAAACGCAAGAAAAAAAAATTAAATTAAATAACTGCCTAGTTTTCTTTACAAAAAGCAATGATATCCTACCAAAAACTTAAATCCAAAAAAAGGAGAGCCAAGTTCAATACAAACATTATGCTTGGCTGTGAACTCCGCCGTAAAAAGAATAGAAATCTTAATGGGTGCCAAGTTCTATGCAAAATCCAAATACTTATAAATAGGAACAAAATAACATTATGATCAAGTATGAAACTCTATTTCTTTGCTTTATTCGATAACTATAACAAATGCTGTTATTTCAAAATAAGAAATCTGATAGTAGGTTATTTTGTTCCTATAAATAAGTATTTGGATTTTTCATAGAACTTGGCATCCATTAAGATTTCCATTCTTTTTGCGGCGGAGTTCACAGCCAAGCATAATTTTTGTATTGAACTTGGCTCTCCTTTTTTATATTTATGTTTTTAGTATCCCATCCTGAGGTTGACAATGAGACAAATCAGTATTAACGTCTTTTGTGTCTATTTGTACCGTTAATTAATGATCATAAAGAACACATGCTTATTTTCCTTACACATATCTTTACGCCAAGTCTCTTTTGATACAATCACGCCAGTTTCGGAGACGTGACATCAACTTTTAAATACCGAGCTATTAAGTCGTGAAAATCATTCATCTACATTCGCACTGTATATCTGATTTATCAATCTTTCATCTGCCATTTTTTCTACATGACTGATAAAAAAAGTATTATCAAGCTCGTATCCCTGAATGGATAGGCAGAGGCACAACCAGGGCACCCACGACTTGCCGAAGACACTAAGTCCCACAATGTGATAGGTGGCAAGCCTATCCCAAACCGGGAACGTATCCAATCCGGAGCAACGTTCTTTTTATTAGAAAATTGAAAAAAAAACAAATTTTCTTTTTGTTTACCAGGACTTCGTTTAGTTTTGGAACCCAGGATTCAAACCTGGGAACTCATGCAGTCAAGTCCAACACCTGGACCGCTAGACCACAGAGGCGGTTACTGATATACCAGTGAAGTCTTAAACCGTCTTATTAATACACACGGCGTAAATTACGCTAAGGTGTAGCCTGGTATTATGGTCTTTATTACACTGTGATACAGACTATAATTTCAATATAATTTTACACCTACGCTAGTCCACGTTTATTAATAAGACGGAAAAGGTTTTATAATACTACTCCATTAGTTTATTTGTAAATATCACATTAGTGAGTACTTTGTAACTAAATCTCCAACAAAAGACTCGATTCGCGACGTGACGGATGTAACGGAAAAAGCAATTATTTTTCGCAAATTAGGATTCAAATGGGCTATTTACATTGACTTATCATTTCTATGGAATAATTTCAACGGTTCATTTATAGAATGAATCCGAGGTTTCCCAGAGTTCGTGGTCGTTGAACTACGAACTCTCGTACATTGTAGGAATTTTTATTAAACCGCAGTTAGATGCAACAAATGGTTATAAGCTATTGACTTATTATCTACGAACAGTGTTAGAATCATAATATTAATACGTAAAGCAAAAACTTTGGACGCCTTTTTACGAAAATTGCGCTGACGGAGGAGTATGAAATTTGGCACACTTATAGTTTATGTGTAGGAGAAGTGCAGAATGCTATTGTTTTTCAACAATAATGCTTATAAAGTGCATTAATTCAAAGAATAAAACATTACACGTGGTACCATGCATTTGACACACACAAACAAATATATTGATGATAACGATAAAAGATCACAGATGGCGCACATACATCATACAGTTTGGAAACAATGCAGTTGGTCTTGAGAAATGAAGATGGGCGACCACTAGTAAAATATTATTCTAACATTATTAATAAAATATGTACGGTGACCATCGTTCTATATTTAACGGGACTATGCATGCCGGTGTCCTGAAAGATAACTTCGGATGCAAAAATGTTCCAAATCTTCCAAATGAAGAAAAATTAATAGTAATAGGCAGCGGCGAGCATAAGCCAAGCGTTTCGTGTTATATGCTGCCGCTGTATATATCCTGCAATAAAATAGGTAAATAAATGCATTTACTTACTTATCAAAACGCTAAGTCCCTCCCCCGTAGAGCATATCGAGTTGCAAATGTCACAATCTTTGCAGAACTGCCTAGCTTCTGTTCCCGCATTCATTGACCTTAATCGTTGAAGACTTTTGTCCAAGTACAAGATAAACAAGCGTGTTATTAGCATACTGTTCTATTTGAGGCTAATGTTAAGACCAAATCAAAGCGATATGTTGCCGTTTACCCGCCCACATGTTTATCAGTCAAATTACATAGACTGCGTAGTACAGCAAATAGGTTTAATTTAAAATATTTTAAAATTGCGATTTTAAAATATATACCTACTGTATTAACCTATATACATATGGTAATCAAACCTGCTAATTGACTAAAAAAAAACTGACTTTTTTAAAGGCGATTTTATAATTTTTTTTATCTTGAATGACTGAACGTGCTCAGGAGAGGAAACTTACATTCCGGGTACCATTTTAGAATATAAGAATCAGTTAACCTAAAAATCTCATAAGAGGGGAACGTTGGTTTTTATGACTAACACCATGGTGTTACGATATGGTATACTACGGTGGAAGGTGACCATAACTAGGTGGCCGAGTTTTCTAACAACTTGCCCGGTTT
This sequence comes from Calephelis nemesis, assembly GCA_002245505.1. Classification (NCBI taxonomy): domain Eukaryota; kingdom Metazoa; phylum Arthropoda; class Insecta; order Lepidoptera; family Riodinidae; genus Calephelis; species Calephelis nemesis. Next base: position 72,057 of record NJDD01008071.1, on the reverse strand, counting down.
GGCATTTGTATGTACTATCCATAGTCTATCGCCAAAGGTCAGATTGGCATCGCATCATTTCCATTTTTGATGGTTATAGGCGATGTGAATTTCTTACCATCAGGAAAATTGCTTGCTTGCAAGTCTTATTAAAAAAATTAGTACCTGACCATTTTAAAAGGAAATATCGTCCCAGTGATATGGCAACTATCTGAACTGGTTATTATTTAATAAACCTCGGTGAAACCTAATGAAGCTAACAACACCTAATGTAGCTTCAAAAAATCTACATTAGCATCGAAATCGGTCCATCCGGTCAAAAGTTATGATGCCACGAACAAATACAATTACAGACACGTCAAAACTTTGCTACTGGTGGTTAAAATATCCAGATATTGCAAACGACATAATTAATCTAACTAAGCATCAATTTCACGAAGCAACATTTTTTTGTAATGTCGACTAAAAAGCAACAACAGCTCAATAAATAACAGTAAATAAAAATAAGGAAAACACTTCCAGTCTGAAGACTAAAGCGAGACAGCGAGAAAATACTTTTGTTTTCAACGAGCTATCCATTTCGTATTTCCATTAAACGGAAACATAATATTATCTCAGGTTAGGGCAGCGATTCTCAATCTATTTAATACTGCGTCCTCCTTTCAATATGTCGATTGTTTTGTGACGTAAGAAAACATACATTTGTATCAGGGATTCACATTTCTAATCATTTGGAAATTTGAAGATTATTATAATCAACAAGGAAATATAATATATATGTTTGTAAGTAAATACATATACCTGTTTTGCAATTAAATTCAAATCATAATTTAAATAATGGGTAAATTTACAAACATTTTGTTATTAATATGGAATCTAATGTTTAATTGTTTATTATTAAATACTTATTGAATAGTATTGTGTAACCTCAACTCATCACGATAGTGTGATATCTTTTAATTCTAAGCAAATAGGGAGAAAATGCTCAGTGGCTTCAAATTCGAATGTGTACATAACTATCTAGATACATGTATTATTATATACGATAGATTTGGCGAATTTCGTATCGTTTGAAATCAACAGCTGAGAGAAAACCAACCAATTGCAGTGGAAATAGGAAAAATAATGCTTAAATCCATACAAATTAGTAGCTGTTAATGTCAAGCTATACGAAGTTCAACGGGTACGCTAGTAATTCATAAATGCTATAAAGGATTTTAAATTAAATAAACACCAAAGATTTTAATCCATTTGGTGTGTTTTTCATATTCGATACTAAATACATCTCTTTCACGTGTCATATTATTTTAAAAATACAGTGTTTATCTATTCAGTCTTATGACGATCTTAGTATAGCACTAGGGAGGTGCGAATACGCACAGATTGAGAAACCATGGATTAGGGCTTATTGTCTGTGTCATTTAATCTGAGATAAATTTGTTTTATGAAGTCTAGCTCCACTAGAATTGTCTACCGATGGCTGTCTAGATAAACAACAATCGCTTCGTGCCAGGCCGACCTGGGATTTATCCTTTAATACGCATGTGCTACTTTTGAAGTACACTAAACATTTTAAGGTATTATGTGCAGTTTACATGAAATGTATAACACATACTGACGACCTAGTACTAAAATTATGTTCTATGTTTATTATTTTCAGACAAACACATCCGCGCATTTTGTAAACATATATATGCTAAATTTATTTAGAACATATTATCTTAACAACCTATTTTATTTATTCTTTGTGTCATAGATATATCGGTTGTACTAAATTTTTCCAAAAAAAAAACATTTCATAGCACTATCTGGGAGACCCACCTGTTCATTTGCGTACTTATGCTATAACGACCAATCTAATACAGCCAAATGATCATAAATATCGCCAACCGGTCACTTACCCAATCCCAGATAACGTTGCTATGATCATAAAATTGAAAAAAACATATTTTCTTGTTTTTGCTTGACCCGGGAATCCGCAGTCTTATAAAACTATAAAATTCTGTGTTATAAGCATATAAGAAGCAAACCTAACACTAAATTATAAATTAGAATAATAACATATTCGTGTGCAGTTGACATCAACTGAAAAGTGTATTAGAAAAGTAAAAGTTATTACGTAGGTGCTTAATATGTTTTGTAAGTAAGTACATCGAGCGGTAAGCTTAGTTTTTAGGTATTACATTATCTAGTATGATTGCTTTATAAACTGCGTCCAGGTCTTTAAAAACTAGTTAAAAATAAATAAGGAATGGTAACATTTTTTACAGTGAGAAAGTAGGTGTGAGAAACAAATATGGTGATACCAGATGGAGAAACCTTGCGATATCTAGATCGAAGACCGATTGTGGTCACGAGTTGTATATGGAGCCACTGTTTGTAAAGTGCCGACTACCGACACCATGAAATTGGCTAATTAAATTTAGATAAATGGTAGGGTGACCACTCATTTCGTCAAACTCTAACATATCTAAAAGATCGATAAATGGTTGTCATTATCACAAGATATATCTAAAGAGAACTGCTGTTTGTAGTGGGCCGACTACCGACACCATGAAATAGGCTAATTAAATTTAGATATATATGGCAGGGTGACCACGCAATTGGTTAAGCTGAGTTACCTTAGGGATCACTTGCACCCC
>NJDD01008071.1:24867-65106 GCA_002245505.1 Calephelis nemesis | reverse complement strand
ACCAATAGTTAATCTACACTTATAAAATAACACGCCTTAACTGACTGATTCATATCTAAATAAAAACTGTTAGAGTTACGTCCACGAAATTTGGTGAACAGGGTCGTTTTATTCAGAAGACACCCACTAAGAATGGAATTTCGGACATTTTGTATGAAAATTTGTATGAAAGTCCTTATTAATGGGCTACAATCAGTAGGTATATTAACTGCCACGCGAGCAAAGCCTCGGATAACAGCTAGTGAATAATTGTATCTTCACGCCCATATCCCCGAAGAGGTAGGCTGAGGCACAACCAGGACACCCACGACTAGCCAAAGATACTAAGTCCCACAATGTGATAGGTGGCAAGCCTATCGCCAACCGGTTACATATCCAATCCCCAGCATCATTTTTTTTATTACAAAATTGGAAAAATGAATTTTTCTTTTTGTTGCCCGACCCGCGATTCGAACCCGGGACCCCATGCAGTCAAGTCCAACACCTGAACAGCTAGACCACAGAGGCGATAGTGAATGATAATAATAAAACAAAGAGTAGAATTTGTTTAACTAAAAGCTTTGATTTTATGCTAATTTTTGAAACTTAGGTAAAAGACCTCCTTAGGAGAAAGCCTCACTTTGGCAACGGCTGCGACCGGAGCTAACACTGCACAATTGGCAGCTAATTTGTGCAGCAAAAGTTCACGACCACCGGCAATTCATCTCGAACCGAATTGAAGTGAATTGAATTGATTTCAAACTTCGAACTCAAGCACACATAATGGTAAGTTAGTCGCATTGGAGAGGTATTTTTATCCAGAATAATAATAGAGACTAAACGTTTCCTCGTATTATCTTAAAACTATTACTAAGAAGACTAGAATCATGAGTCAACTTAGGTCGCAGTTCACTGACATTTGCTGACTAAGTGTTTTCTTTTATTTAAGTAAATTCGCTGGGTTAAGTCTAAATTTTACTGCTTGAACACCTCGTCAGTCGAGAGGTTATTGTGTACGCCTTATAGCGTTACCCAACCGCGAGGTCTGGGTTCGATTCAAGACGAGAGCCTCTGTGGTCTAGCGGTTCAGTTGTTGGACTTGACTGCATGAGGTACCGGGCTCGAGTCCCGGGTCGGGCAACAAAAAAAATGGATTTTTCCAGTTTTCTAACAAAAAAAAATTTGCTCGGGATTAAAAATTTGCCTGGTTGGCGATAAGCTTGCCACCTATCACATTGTGGGACAGTGTCTTCGGCTAGACGTGGGTGCCCTAGTTGTACCTCTACCTACCTCTTCACGGATATGGGAGTGAAGATGCTTATATTTACACTGATATACATATATTTACGTATGTTTTTGCATTATTATCGTCGACAAATACTATAACGAATAAGTATAAGCAGAACAAAATATGTCTTTTTGGGATTTGATTGATATAATTTGTTCAGGTATATGTATTTATTTATTGGCAGATTTGCAAAAGACAGTTTATTAAAAAAAATATTTTTAATGTGTATATGATACACATTAAAATGCAGAATGCAAAAATGCAATGCAAATATGCAGACGGATTTCCTGATGGTAAGAAGTTCACGCCGCCTAGTCACCAAAGGTGGTAATGAAGTTATAAAGGTGGTAACCTGAGGTCGGATGTTAGGCCTCGAGCGAAAGTATGTTTACCGGCTACCGTACTTTCCAAACCGGAACACGTCATGACGTTATGGCGGCACGAATAGGTAAGGCGGTGGTACCAACCCGGGTGAGTGGCTGCGAAACTCTACCACCTAGTCAGCGCGATTTTAATCAACTTTTTAAAACCTCCATAACTGAAATAGTTATTAATGAGCTAGATTAGCAATTATGAGTCCTTAATGGTACTAGTGCTTAATGGTAGCATTTATTGTTAGAATTTAACTGTTAGCAGGTATAACATTTATATTAGTTTTTTTTGGCACCTTTTTTATTATTAATATTAGTATTAAGTATTTCTGTAAAATAGTTTACAATTTTAATAAAGTTTTTTTATCTCTTTAATCTTAAGATTGTACACTGTCTACCTATCGATTTTTATTTTGTATCGTTTTTCTCTATCTTAGGTTAGCTGTAAGATATCTCTTGTAAGAGATAAGCTCGCCTTTTGTACAATATTTATATTTGTATTTTCTCACTGTCAATTCTATATTACTTGTACAATAAAGTGTATGAGTCTGAGCCATAAGACTACTAGTTATCCTGATCTGATTAACTGATTAACTTCCCCGGATTAGTTATATACTTAAGATGTTTAGCTTATAACCCTAGAAAACCGCTGATAACGGCTTTTGCCTTATACAGAATTCGGGTGACTTCCTTTCTCTTTATGACCAGATAACACCTCCTTATTAGCCGTTAAGCTGTTAATTGACTTGTTTAGTCAGATAATGTTGTAAACGACAGAATTGACAGCGGGGGGTTAATACGGTCTAAAATGCGCCACAGAGCAACAATGTAGTCAAACGTGGAGGAAATATAAAAGCTCGTGTAACACGTAGGGTGGGTTTTTAAATCCTGATTGGCTGGGCTTGGAAACCACGGCAATTCAAGATAAAGTTTTAAATCTTGTTTGTCGTATAGTGTCACCGTTTTCTTGGCTGGTGAATTTTGGAAAAGGTATAAAGTATCGTAGATAAGTAGCAGAGGAAGATAAGGTTTTAAATTACACATTTTCACACCAAATTCTTTGTAGGATAGGCAGAGAGTAACGAGTGCCAAATACGACTTCTACAGAACTGAATAAATTCCGCCGCTTTCGTTATCTTCTCTTTAATATTATAACAGGCCGGTTTTGGAGACTCTTGACGCCACCCTCGGATATTACCTAAACAATTAAGTCGTCGAATGTCAAGAGTCAATGTTGGTGTCTACATCCCTTCACATTCGCATTTTACTAAGTCAATCTTTCATCAGCCATTCTTTGATCTTGCCGTGTGAACGAGACAAACAACTCATTTTTACACCAACACTTTCGCTATTTTCCATTTTCTCTCTGATTTGATCTGAACAGCGAGTATTAAAATTGCGATTGGCAAACATGAAACGACAGATTTAAATATTGTTTTATTAGCTTTAAGAAGACTCTTGTCGCATATTTTTGCAGTTTATTCCTCTACGCTAAATATGTTTGAAAATAATGACAGTTCAAGATGGAAGTTTAAATCCTAGTTTTAAGGAAGTCTTCGTCAACACCTTCTAACTGTTTTCTCCTGACTAGCTATGTTTGGAGACAGAGATAGATTACGGTAGCTAAAATTATCGCTCGATAAAATTCTCGACGATCAAGACTCGACGATCCTAGTATGTAGTGCGTTTATCTATCTTCTTCTTCGGTATATTTAAAAATGAATCTCCATTTCGCATGGCCATTACATCACGCCTGGACGGGTGGACCACTTTTGCTAATTCTTTGCTTGTTTTTGTTGTGTTGGTTATTGTCAAGAGACCACATAAAGAAAAAAAAAACGGGAAAATGGGCAAAATAGAACGATTTTTTGCCTTACAAACTGGTAGTAGCTGTTTATAGCACACTATATGAAGTTCGCCAGGTTTCATTTGAAAACATTTAAACAAAATACTCATCAATATTTATCACACAAATACCTGCCCTTATCAGAAATCAAATCTGAACAATAATATTCGAATGTTTTATCAAAAACTTATACATTTAGGTCAATTAATGGTAATTTATTTTAAAATTCGCATTTTGTATTCACTTTGATAAAAATAAATGATAAAAGTTATAAATGATACAAACCGTTAGTAGCAATATTTATAATTGTTATCCGTTAACGTGTTCCGGATAGATTATTGCTAAGATCACACCAAACTAGACAAGGCTCCAGTAGCTTATTAGCATCTAAATAGTCAAGTGTATTGGGACAAATAACTGGTATATTTTATTACTAACTGACAACCGTATTTTATTTGTAAGTCTACTGGCAGTTTCACGCAGCTTCGCCTGCGTAACTTGGCTTCTTCTGCACCGATTTTGATGAAACAAAGCCTATGTCACTCAGAAATAATGTAGCATTCGAAAGGTGAAAGATTTTTTGAAATCGGTCCAGTGGTTTCGGAGCCTATTCATTTCAAACAAACAAACAAAAATCAAACCTTTCCTCTTTATTATATTATTATAGACTAGCTGTTACCCGAGGCGTTGCCCGCGTAGTTAATGGTCCCACAGGATCATTTTTACGGAATAAAAACTACCCTATGTGTTAATCCTAGTTATCCTTTATGTGTATGCCAAATTTCAAGAAAATTGGTTCCGCAGTTTTTGCGTGAAGGAGTAACAAACATACAAACTTTCGCATTTTAGGATTCCTGTGTTAAGCCAATAAGGATCATTCAAATTAAATAGAGTGACCTCTATTTTCTGATCCGCATCCGTACTCCGATTCGTATTGATCTCGGGCTCCTTAACTACGAGTATATCTACATATGTATACATACGAAAGAAAGTCATGTTAGTTTCACTTGAACTCAAGAACCTTAGAACCAGGAAAAGGATATAGGATATTTTTTATCACATTCGACTTGGAGGAAACTAGAAAAACAACATTTTAATTTTTCGCCAAATAAATGAACGCGTTAAACGAAGTTCACCGGAATAGCTACTAAGTTACAATATGTATTTATTAAGTTAAAAGTATACCTTTAGCAAACAGCTCGTAAGGCGATGGCTAGTTCTTTTATGACTACCAACGTAGCTGTGTGGAAGAGATTTGCGAAGACACGTCCGAATTAATATCACGGCCTTACCAATTCTTGTAGTCAGCGTCAGTGCTCACCTATGCCATGTTTTGTGATAGATATTATTGGGTACTCACCAGACTTGCAAATGCCACTAGAGATATCGGTCGTATCTCTGGAGGTATTTGCAACATCTTATTCACTATCTTATGACATACATATTTGTTTAAAAGCATTAAAAGCTTAAAAATTTGGGATCCTCTTGTTTACATCCAGAAATTTGTCCATGAAAAGCTATCTAGATACATTCGAACTGATTTGATGCAATTATATCACCTCTGTGGTCCAGAGGTCCGGCGTCGATAACAACGTTATTAACGTAAATTAACGTTGCCCAGGATTGAATATGTGCCCGGTTGGTGTGTGCCTGTCGCTTGCCACTTGCCACCTATCACATTGTGGGACATAGTGGGCGTGAAGATACTTTGGTGCAATTATAAATGACTTGGTTACTCTTTTTTATTTCATTGAAATATAGTAAATAACTATGTCAATAGGTATCGTAAACAGTAAACATGCACCATTCAAGATTTGTCCCAAAGAAGTGTATATGCAGCAGCAGATATTAAAAACCCAACAGGTAAAACCGTTACCCGAAATGAGACTATAAAAAGTAGTGAGAACGAAAACATTTCGATAGCATCGTGGGTGTCTATTACCACCACAAATATTTATTACTTAAAATCACCATTTTACGTGCGTTAGCCTATGCCCCGGATAAAGACTAGTTTTTGTCCCAAACGCCCACGATTTCGATATCAGTAATGACGATCATGACAGCTTTATAATATTACGTTTTAAAATTAAAATCTTTGGCGCGAGTGGCTTTGGATAACAGCAATCTGGGAATGTCTCATAATCATAGAATTAAATTCATTACCTGATATAAAATATTAATTTAATAACATATTTTATCACATTCGTTGGGACTTGACTTTGATCAACCAAAATGACTAGAATAGAAGGATCGCGTTCAAAAAGAATTAAATCTCACTGATTGCAGACATCAATGTGGAGTCCTAAACATGTAAGCGGTGTGTATCTTATAAAATATAATTAAAATGATGGCGTGTAAAACAAGAACACCTATTTTCCTTTTTTTTCCCATAGGAAAGCTACATAACTAATTTTAGGCACCAGACAGGCACGAGCTAGATTAATATACGGAACTGCATGCCAGTTCGGACTAGTTAAATCATAAAACCAAATCTTTAAACTTTTTGTAGACTACAAATATTTAAATAAATAGCTTATCGGCATTGATAATTGATACTAGAATAAAGATACTTTAGAATGTGTATTTTGTACACTTGTGAGGTAAATCACTAAATGCAATTAATATATTTACTTATTTTCATTGAAAACAAAAATAAATCCTTTACCATTGTCTTGTGTCATCTATAATTTAATTCTAATAATATACATATTGAATTATCACTGTCACAAAAGTCACTTACTTACTTACTAACTTACCACAAACAAATAAATTCTACACCAATTTCCAATTATTAGCTCTGAATGCTTGTTTGTCATTCAATTCGTTATAATTTATTCATTTTTGTCCTGTATATGCAAATGGAAATCAATATTTTTTTAACTGAAACAATGAAAGAAATGCCGTCGATATTTTACACGCTAAAGTATAATCTACTATTTTTTGTTGATCGCATGTCAATCAATAATTTGTCAAATCTGGCATATATTTTACATTCAATATTCAAATTGAAAATTAATTTATACATATGTTTTTTGTAAAAAATCTTCTTATGAGTGCCTAATTGTCACTTCGATCTTAAATTTTATTATTAATTGAGATAGATTGATTATGTATTCACTTTAGCGCGAAAATTGTTGTTGACACTGCAACATTCATACAAATTAATGTTACATAATTATTGCTAACTTGGCCTATACTTTGCTTAAGTAGATATTGCAAATTTGCATTTAATATGTAATCGCACTTTAATACTTTTTTTATGGAGGTCACTAAACAAGAATAAGTAAGTCATCCGTGGCCTGTATACACCATATAACTTGACTAATCCATTACGAAAATAATTGCTTATATATTATACAAAAATATTTTTGACTTTAACAAAATTGTATCATACACTCTCTCATTTATATAAACAAAACATTTGTTACAATAATTCGAATTTCTGATAACTGTCATTGAAAGTGGGTCCCGCCATGTCTATTTTAAGTCGTTCTAAAATTGAATGCAGTTCATTAATTAGTCAACTAGTGAAAATTAGGGCACGATGGATAAAAGTCTTGTGCAGCCAAATATTCATTTGGCAGTCGTCGCGAATAACATAGTGAACCACTTCATATCACGAAGTAGTATGTTACGATACTTGATTTTGATTAGATCTTACTGTCCTGTAGTCGAAATGTTAGGCCTATTGGTAAAGTGTCCTGGCTACGCTACCCTCCGGACCGGAACATGACAGAATGATTATGGCAGTAGTTAGTAAGGCGGTGGACAACTACCCGGCAAGTTGCTGCACAGTGCTCTATCCCTCTATCATCTATCATCAGATAGTTTATTCTACTTAGTAGACCCAAACCAACATGTGGCCTTCCACATGTTGGCCAATCAGGCCAACAGTTCTTTAAAAATTGTAATGTATTCATTCATATAAGACCTCAATAGGTTTATGAGTCATAAAATTAAAAATTTTAGCACAAACAAAAGATTTATTGTGATTTTTATTGGTACTAAAATATGAGTAGCATCAAGTTTGTACATACATATGAATAAATACATATTAAATATACATGTCTATTAAACAGTTAGCTTTACCAGTTTGTGCTAACATTTCGCAGTTATTAATTTTAAATTTCATTCTCAAATTATTCATCACTCCATTTAATTTGTTTGTGAATAAAAAAAATGGAATGTATTAATCCAGTTATAAAAATCTTTTTTCTATGCGAATTGTAATCTAGATGAAATGTAAATGGGAGTCGCTAAAGTGTAAGTGATATCCGGACGATATGTAGAGGTTACTTACTAATCAACCTTTTTTTTCGATAATACAAAAGTGGCAGGAACTGACTCTTATAAAAATGTAAAGAGATTTGCGAGAATCGAATTTTCTTACTGACAATTTCTTTTATAGTGGGACATCAATAATTCAGAATATTATTTAAAAAATATAACTTATTTTAAAACTTTGTGTTAACCAAAAAGACTTTAACGCGAATTATTAAAAAACCCAGTACTTTTGTAAGAGGTACACAAATAATTTCGCGACTAGGTGGTAGCATTTCGCTACAACTCACCGGGTCTGGTACCACCGCCTTACCAATAGCCATTGCCGTTGACGTGTTCCGGTTCGGTCGGATCCCCGGTCGGATCGGCCTAAAGTTGGCAACGCACCATTACCCCCTTTGGTGTCTTTAAGCGGCGAGAATTTCTTATCATCAGGAAATCCGTTTGCTCGTTTGCCTTCCAATATCATTAAAAAAGCAGGTCAAGTACACGGGTCTTCTGATTGTAAGAGGCAACCATGGCCTATAGACACTATGGTCTTATAGGTGCGTAGCTGTCCTGTGGCGGAGGTTCCAAGCCCGTTGTGCAAGTCTACCCTACCCTCGTAACTCATGACAGAGTCATTATGATGGAATAAGTGAAACGTGGGTTCCCACCTGGGCGTGTTGCTGCGTTACATTTCACCACCTTATTATTACAAAATTATAAAATAGTAGCTATTTGTCCGCGATTTCGTCAGTGTAGAATAGTTCCGATTTTCATACAAAATTTTATTCCCTATTATAGTCCTTTGGGGCTTGATTTAAACAAAACATAGCCTATGTTTGAACTCGGATCTGTAGCTACATGCATATCAAATTTCATCTTAATTGGTTCAGCGGTTTAGCCGTCAAAGACGTCTGCAACAGACAGATATACTTTCGCGTTTATGATATTAGTATGGATAAGATTTATTGACTATGTAGTTGACTATTTTTTATAGTGTATTTATTAATATGCAAAATGAAATAGTAGTGAGTAGAGGATAAGATAAGAACTTACGTGGACTCTGCAAGATAGTGTTCTTTTGATTTAGTCAGGAAATAAAGGATTACGTATAATATACGTGGTCGCCCGTTGGTCGAAATTCTACCTTAATAAATTTTAATAAGTTGTTGATAAGAACGCCATCTTCATTTTTCAAGACTAACTACTTTCTTTGTTTCCAAACTTTTTAGTGCGCCATCTGTGATCTTTTATCGTTATCATCAATATATTTGTTTGTGTGTGTCAAATGCATGGTAGTGTGGGTAATGTTTTATTTATTGATTTTATGTTTAACTTTATAAGCATTATTATTGAAAAACAGCGTTCTGCACTTCTCCTACACATAAACTATGTGTGCATAATTTTATGCTCCTGGTTCCCCCCAATTTTCGTAAAAAGGGGTCCAAAGTTTTGGCATTACGTATTAATAAATAGGTAACAAACTTCTAACGTAATACACTGGTTGCAGTAGGTGAAAAGACATACGTAACCAGCGTGTATAAGTTCAATTATTTCTAGTACCTTGCGTTAAGCTTTACCGAATCACTGGTTCTCTACACACGGGGAATCCTAATGAGGAAACCAGGCCATACTGTGCTTTGTATTCTATCTATTTGAAAATAATGTGCTACTGTGGTTTGTTCGTGTTTCCACTTAAAATAGTAACGAGTATCAAAACTAGTATTATGCACGACAAAAGGTATCTAGTATGGTATAGATTTGAAAGATTCAAAGTTGGATTCCTACGGGTAGTAGAGAAATTAGGAGTATACATTTTTTATTGAATTATGGTATTTAGAATGACAATTATTAATTATTGTATTTAGAATTATAAGTCACCTCTGAGGTCCAGCGGTTCATACATACGGACATATCCAATCCCGGGCAACGTTAATTTTATTAGAAAATATACATTTTCAAATTATTTTTATAGTTCTTTATTCTTATAATCTACTGTTATTTTTGTAGCCCGACTCGGGGATTGAACATGGAGACTCAAGTAGTCAAGTCCGACACCGGACTGTTAGACCACAGATGCGATCAATGTTAACTATGCGGTACAAATCTAAAAGTGTCACAGTGAATAAGGCTCTTCTTTCGATAAGTAAGTTTACCTTACTCTCGAAGCAGAACACGACATAATTAAGCGCGGTTAAACTAAATGGTTAGTAATAAATTTTATCAACATCCTATAAATAATTTTTGCGTTAAATAGTATAACTCAAAAACCACTAGACAAATCATGATAAAACCAGTATATGCTACTAATAGTAACAAACATACAAAAAACAAGTAGTCAAATTGAAAACCTTCTCCTGTTTTTAAGTTAAAAGCGAGGATATTATGAATATTATATGAGCATTACCAAAGATAGAGACTAGTGCAAGATCTATTAATATGTATGTAACCTTTTGCGTTATATCCGCCGTTGTGATAGTGATCCGGTTTGATGGCTAACGCAGCCATAAACATACACTGGAACCTCACCTCAGTCAATTAATGTACCAAAACCGTTATTAGTATTAATAGTTTCGTTTGATTCTAAACAAAAGCATCACGAGAACCAGCCGCTTTCTTCACATTCGCTTTATTTTGTTCATTGAGAGACTACAAGATATTAAAAGCTATACGTTTCAAGCTCATATTTTATGATTACAAGTTTAATCATCATTTTATAGCCAAAGTCATTGATATCTTTCGAAACATAATCTAGTCGCTGCTGATTTTATTAAGCAGTTATTTTGATTTATTATGCTAATGAAAGTATTGTGGTACAGTTATGCTTAATTAATACACTATTCAATGTTAAATGTTTGTAAGTCATGCAAATATAAATCACGAAGAAATGTGGCGAAAACATGTTTCCTTGAAGGAGTCCAATAAATAGATTGATGACCTTGAAGTTTAAGTGTTTGTTAGTGACATCAAATTAAAAGATTTTTGTTACTTTATCTAAAAGTTTATGTGTAATTCGAAATGTGTGTCTTGCCCTTATTTAAAAAAAAAAAAACAAAAAATCGGTCATCTTGTTTTATAATTAAATATAGTTACTCTTCCTGGAAAAAGATAGACCACTAAACATATCATGTTTAAACGTGCCTTAAATTTTGTGTTGGACCCACCCACTTGAAATTAAAATAACATAACCAATTTTGGTAGTTTCCAGTCACTTCCTGATATTTTATTATCTACACCAATAACTACAATTTTCTCTTTGTAATATTAAAATACCCAATTTTTACTACATTCATACGAATGTATATACGGTACACATACCAAAATTTTTTTTTTCAATTTTTGCCTGTCTGACTGTTTTAGATTAATATCTAAAAAAGCTGGACCGATGTTGACGGTACTTTAAGTGGCAAGTAGCTGGTGCAATCAGAAGCAATTCAGGCTACTTTATTTAAGTTTTTTTTTAATTAATCCATGCAAATGAAGTCGCGGCTGATTAGCACTTACAGCTAATAGCAAAATAAAAGTCAGTTTGTAAAAATCGAGTGTTGGTTAATATCAAAAATACCGTAACTTGGTGATAAAAATTATGTTATATCTTTTTGAGATTAGTTTCACCTATGCGATAGGAATCGCAATAGCATGATCGGGAAAGCCATCTTTTATGCCTTTCAATCCTAAAAAATTAAAAGACAACTGCAAAGTATCAAGTGGAATACGAACAAAACTAGTTCTTTTCTAGGCTACCTTTTTATCATATAAAGCATCGTGACCGTGCAAAAATGCGAGGTATTTCAGATATGTTAAAACATCACATAAACAAAGAACATGACAGCCGAGAACTCGGACGCATTTTGTAGCGATCAATCTTTATTAATGTTTGGATAGATAACAATCAGAATACGAATATCTTCAAAGATAACAAGCCTCGCAAACAATCTATTAAAATAAACTACGCCAAACAATCGTAATACAGTTTTTTTATTGAAAAATAATTTAAAAACTTAACTTGTTTCTAACTTCAAAAATGTCACAGAGACCTACTCTTTTTTCAATGTTACTTATAGGTATATTAATACACACTGCTGACATTACTCCCACAATATCTCAACACTAAAAACGGTCAAGAGTATTTAAAAATATGTGATGATAATTTTTTTGAGATGAATTTCAAAAATGTGAACAAAACATTTTGTTTTCAAAAATTAGAGTAAATTAATCAAAAGAAATCCAATTTTTATACAAAATCCTACCAATGTCACCAAACTTTTAATAATAATTTACATTATAAAAATCCTCTCGAGAAGGCATTAATATTTATTATGATAGTAAATGGACGCTGCTGCTGAATGTGCCTAATTCATTTTCGTATTTATTTATTGGTATCCTAAGACTGTTTAAGACAGTTGTTGTAGAAAGTTAATGCACACCTTATGTACGATATCCTTGATTGGAAATCTTACTTCTATTTATTCCTTACCTCATCAACTCAACATCTAAACTGTCAACTTTTGAGTACCTAAAACAATGCCTTACCCGAAACATGGTCCTTATCAGAGGTTGTTTCATTCTCACCTGTAGCAAAAACAAATTAGTTTTTTAATTAGCACATTCACAGAAACTTTAAGAAGAAAAAATAATAGGTATAGGTTTAATTAGGTAATGTTAATTAAGTATAAGATAAAATGAAAAGTAATAAAACTATACGATCTTTTTCTTTTGTTACCTACTCATTACAAAGTTACTTACTTTACTTATTAAATGTAAAAAATCCAAACTCAATACCATTTTAATAAACGTATAAGAAGCACAGATGGATTATTATGGACAGTTTTGTTTGATGGCATATCAAATTACATAAATATATTGATGCCATAGACGAAACGTTTTGGTCTTCTGGAACTAATTCCGGCGCCATCGATTATAAACAGATGTTTTTAAACCAAACTTAATTGTATATTAATGTTTTAAAAGGGCTATTGAGATTAGTTTAAACGAGTTATATATTGATGTCGATTGTTTTTAATTGCTGTTTTATTAAAGAATTTGTTATTTTCAAGTAAATTATGTCTACAGTGCGTCTCTTTTAAGAGATATAGAGAGATATAAGAGGTATAGATTTTTTAAAATATTTTAGACAAACATTTAGACGGATTCCCTCCGATAAGGATGTTAATGATGCTTTTCCAACCTAAATATGGGATTGTAAAACTAAACACAAATTTAGATTTAATTGAAACACTTATATATTTTATCAAACGAACTAGCAACGTGCAATAGCACGCAAAACTATTTTAATACATTAGGATTGATAGCTAGCAGGAAAAAGTACATAGGCCCCAGGAAACGAAGAATCGGACTGTACAAACAAACGGACCTTACAGCACCTTCCCTTATGGTGTATGAATGCAGCTTGCCTAAGGCTACGCCATGGCTACGTCTCATCAAAAGACAGACATTACAAAATAATCTTTCGTTATAGACTAAGATCCCACTATAGAATAAGATACTCTAATGTTATATTATTAGTAAATCAGTTTGAAATGGAGACTAAAAGAACTAGAACAGTTTAAATTCAGTTTAATAGGTGATCAAACCAAATCTTATGAGTGAAAGTTATATGTTTTTCTTTTCGAGTCTGTTTTGAGCATTTTTTGCAAGTATGGAATAATGGTGAATCATTGACGACGAAAAACGACAACAAGGTAAATAATCTCTACATTTACTTGGTCACGACTGAGCTAACTCTAAGAGCTGTGTCAATTGCATGGAACATTACCTCCGTACGCAAAAACTGAAGTTAAACATCTGATTCGACCCACACTTATATGTCATTAGCCTAACAAAACTGTTATCTTAGAGTTACATGACTTTGTACTTAGTAGCAATTGGAAACGATGTTTATACATAAAAAATTAAACTTAATTGACACGTTAATGCCTATTTAACTGCTGAGAAAATTGATAAATAATCACTTGTAATTTATACTATTGTTATTATCGAGAAGTAAGATATTTTTTATTCTTAGTATTCATGAAAATAAAATCTAATATATCCACGAAAAGTGTCATCCTCAAAATTATTGTTACAGGTAGGTACGGTTACTATTTCTGGAATATTTTAAAACTTTAAGTTGAAATGTTTACAATTATTTATAAATAAAATAAAATAAATAAATAAATATCCTTGGATTAGTCAGACAAATTGAATCTAACCCCAAAGTAAGCAAATTATATGCTTGTGTTATGGGTGTTAGTCAACGATACTAATACATAGAAAATACTTAAATAGATACCAGAATAAATTCAATAAACACCCAGTCCCAGAAATGCAGACATCTAAATGTTCTTCACACAAACGCCTGCCCCCGTTGGGAATCGAACCCGAGCCTCGCGGTTGCTTGACGTAGTTAGGCGTGTACGCTAGCCACTCGACCAACGAGGCGGTCGAATTTATCACAATTTAGACTAAAAAGCTGCTTCCAATTAGTATATTTATACGTATCTTCGAACTCAATTTTACTTTCCACCAGGTACGTTATGTGTCATACTAAACTATTAGTTACATAAAATGAAATAATAAAACAAATACGGATTTACTTTTAAACACATACATGACAAATATTGTCCATTAATATATGACGGATATGTATAATTAATCAATTTGCACTACTAAATATTAGTCCATTAAAAACATATTTACGTCAAGTAAGATAAACATTAAAATTGTGTGTTTGGATCTTAGACTATATTTTTCGTGACAAGATTTTAGTTTGCAAAAATACACAGTGCAAACATTTGCAATGACAAACATATCGCAGGCTCGTTCCCTCAGTATAATGAATGATACGAGTAGATCTAAATAGCAGCGTGAAGGTAACCACTGTGTTTTGCGGTCTGGGGCCTGTGTTCACAGAATTAACCGAACGTGCGTCGTGCGTTGTGCGCAGTGTTCTCACACATTTGTTGCCAATAAACAGTAATTTCGCAGTAATTACAGCAAAAGCATACACTTTGATATAAAAGTTTTTTCTCTGTATTGGTCTGGGTCCCCTGAGTAGGTACAATAGGCTATGTGCTTCTCTTCGTTGCAGCTCGAAAGACACGTGAACTGCCTAAAACATACGCCGTCACTAACAAGACCATTGGTGTTAGAGTGCTGTACAGAACATATGCACCGCCTTGCCTATTCCTGTCGCCTTAACTCTGTCATGTTCCAGCCTGGAGGGTAGGGCAGCCGGTAGACTAGCACAATAGGCCTGGCTCCTGACAGCGACACACCTGTAACATCTATGGTGTAGGTATATAAGCCACGGATATCTTACCATCAGAAGACATTTGTGCTTGTTCACTGACTTCTAAAAAAAAAAGTAAAACGAGCTTCAAAGAATGTTCTACTAATAGTAAAAACATACGTATTAACATTCTTATTTTTATACTAACCGACCCAGTAAACTTTGTATTGTCTGACATTAACAATTACTACACAATATTAATACTCCGACAGTAGCGCAGTCTGTCGGATCCGAAATAAAACATTCCAAAAACAACGACTACTTAGAAATAAAAATGAATTAAAAAACATTTTCCAGTGGACAAAATCGTGAATCTAAACCATTCTCGAATCTCTTTGAACATGCCTACATACAAAAATTCATCAAAGTCGCTCCAGTCGTTTAAGAGGAGTTTTGTGACAAACACATAAACACAAGATAGATATATTATGAATGAATAACAGGAATACTAAACATGTTTTCACTATAAAAATATTAATTTCAACTTTAAAATAAAAATTTAAAAGAAAATAACGAGACAATTTTTCGATAGTCACTTGTGATGTTTTATATTTTTAGACAGAGAACAAGCAGGCGGCTCTATTGATATTTACATTTTGTAGCACGCAGTTTCATCCTCAGTTTAAACATTTGATTCCTCCGCATTTATAGTGTTTTACTTAAAATAAAAAAAGTCTTATACTACAAATTAAATCTTGGTTCAGTTATGAGGTCGATGGGAAACGCAAAATTTACGTTAAGTTTAAAAAGCTAACATTTTCATATCAAATTTTATCCCCCATTATAGTTCTTCGGTGGCTGATTTTGAAAAAAGTTGCATATTAAATTTTAACAAAATCAGTCCTTCGGTTTAGTCTGTTGTTGGACCGACGGCCAGACTATTGCATTTACAATATAGATTAGAGGATGTTTTAATATGCGAATATTTATTATCTATATCTAATCATCGATACATATATTAAAATCACAAATTATCATATTAAATCTGTCTTACAAACTAGCAATTAAAACAGCATGTGAAGCGGTGTTATCTCATAAATTAAATTTTATGTTTTGTCAATGAGATATTATAGAAAAATTAACTGCCTGGGAGTCATATTCTAGATCTTTACCTATCTATATCTATATATTTTATATATATAAAAATCTATGCCACTTTTCATTGTAATTTTATAACTCGAGAACGGGCTCACTTGGATAAAATCAAATGTTTAGGCTTTGTTCGGACTATTTAGTAGATGGTTTATGTGAAGTTTGCATAAAATCGGTCTAGCGGTTCTTCATTAACATTTTTAACAAATAAATTCAATAGGTATTTTTCAGTCAAATTAAAACTTTTTTCACATGGAGATTGTGCTATCGTATTAAAACTTTTTTCGATTGTTTTTTTTTCTTTTGTCGTGTTATGTCATTCATGCGGTATTCGTAGCGAAACACGTACCAGACCTCTAGTTAATATATACTTGTCAGTTTAAAGACAGATTACTAGAAATTTCATTCGGAATCTCTTGCAATTAGCGACTGCATTACACCGAAGCAGACACAAGCAACAGTAAGTTATAAAAGAAATAACGAATTCCCCAATACACGAGCAATAACATGGCCATAAACCGCCATCTTCCTCTGCAATTAGATGTGTTATTAGCTGATAGTAAATTATAAAGTTGAATTATAGCTGCCATATTGTACATGTTTTCTGTAAGCATTGATTGCATAGATGAAGATCCATAAAGGTACAGTTTTAATATGTGAAGCTGAAAGTTCGTCTTTCCGAATTATAAAAAGAAACTAAATAAAAAGGTACTGTTTTATGATAATGGAAGGCAAACAAGCAGACGGATTTCCTGATGGTAAGAAATTAACGCCGCCTAGAGACAACAAAGGTGGTAATGGTGCGTTGACAACCGGAGGCACGGATGTTAGGTTTCGAGCAAAGGTTAGGTTAGGGTTAAATCACCTTAAATTTGACAGTTTAACTCCATAATAAATGTAACCCAGGAATGTGCAAGTGGCCCTAAGACTTTATTATATTGTGTTATATGTTATTTTATGGGTAAAAGGGCTCTCCCTTAATAGACATTAAAGGTGGTGCGTTTCGAACCTAAACCTGAGATGAAGTCACCACCTACCACTCCAAATCAGAATATATGACAGTTGTGATAACTGATGCTATGGTTATGCGGTGGTAGCAGTCTGGGTTAGTCGCTCCAAATCTCTACCACCTGCTTACTCTTTGTCCCCACGTGTTGACCCTGGTCCCTGTGTAGAGTTGACCATTTTCTGTCTGAAAGCTGGGTCCCATAAGAGGTCATAGTTCTTAAAGATTACATTACAAAAGAACGACTACTCCTTGCGTAGTGGCGTACAAATATTATTTAGGAAAAAGTACATAAATTTTAAGAAATAAAATTTAAAATTTGCAGCAATCAGTTTCCCTATCTCACGTATGTACGCAGACATTGTAGGTTCAATGCAGAACTAGTAATACTCCAAGTAACCTGCTCTTATTTATATTATTATATATAAATAAAGTTTAAGGAAAACCACCCATTTAAATTAAATACTATTACATCTTGTCAAATAAATAAATAAGTCAATACTATTTAAACAGCACTGGAGTGCTCTCGGAGCGCTGCGCAGTGACTTGCCAGGTAGGAACCACCGCCTTACCTACTCTTGCCGTGATCATGACAATGTCATGTCCCAGTCCAGAACCTAAGAGAGCCTAAGGGAGAGACTTAGCAGAATAGGCCTTTCCTTGCCACAGCACAGTGACGCCCCTGTGACATCTATGGTGTCTATAGTCTACGGTCGTTTCCAATCATCAAGAATCGTGTGCTTGTTCGAATTCTTATCACATGAAAAACATACACTTAACAATGTTAGCGGCAAAAATGAGTTGGTCTAGATAACGTTCGGTAAGTTACGTGTCGAAATGTATGACACTTATGTTCTTAAAAGAGTTTCTCTCCGTTTATAATAGAGGCGTTGTCCGAAATTTTCATACAATTGTTTTTCTTTAGTTTTGGCCTATACTACGTTAGTATTTTGCCAATAGTCAAGTAGAAATTTGCATCAAATTTTATATCAATTTTAATCAATTATAATTAGTCATCAGTCATAAGTCGTCAGTAAGTCATGTCAGGCTCTTGGGTAAAGCGGTGGACTCAATACTCAAGCTCATGTAATGAGATTTGGCGGCAACGAGGAAATGCTCGATACGCTGATTTCTTCATGATTATTTCATTTGTGCACGTTCACTGAACAAAATTGTACAAAATGCCACCAAAATTGACTAATTTTACTCAATCTCAACACGAAATTCAATAATTATTAAAAAACTTCGACCATCTTTTCTATCGATGGCGCTAAAAACCTGTCAATTGCATACGAGTATATACAAATAATTTACAGAGACGCTTGACAAGCCGTAAACTCATGGTAAGGACTTACTTTTAAAGTTTACTTACATGTTGCTAACTGTACGTAATTTGAATATTATAATCTGACGTTTTCCTGCGAGGTTTTACATTAAAAGCATTCCTTTTACCAATAAGCATTCTTGAAAAACCTGCAGAGCCTTATCACTAGTCGGAAATGAATAAACCAGGTTTATTGGGAGTATTTACTTATTAAGTAAAACTTTCTATTGAATGCCTGCGTTTCTGATCCTTTTCTTATTCAACTTTATTGAAGTAAAAACTTCTTAAGCGGCGTTGCACGCTTTTTTTTGGAATGAGTAAAAACTTCTAAACTCGCGTCAGGACCGCGCGGACCTGATCGAAAATTCGTAAGATGGCACAGGGCACTTGCGCGAATGTTCGTGTTGTCATGTTTGTGTGAGATAGCTCAATAAATAAATATTGTATTCTACCACATAAATATACTTTATAACATACTTTCATACTGGTAAATAAAGCAATTCGTGCAAAATTATTCCCTAACTATTCCAAAATATCAAAAGTGCACTAAGTTAACATTCAAGTTTCCACTTCTGCCGGCATTTCCGGAGTGCAACCCGTCGTTTTTATTTATCATCATCATTATTTATTAGATTAGACTTTATCATAGAACTTTTATTATATTTGTGCAAAACTCGTTATTTTATTGCTCTGATCCTGGATCTGATGATGGAACTCCATAGAAAATACTTATTTTTTGTGTACTATAAGAATTTGTTGAAATAGGAGCCAGATTTTGCATTGCGCTTAAATGAAGTCGACTTGGTGATTTATTTTTACAGAAGACGAGGCAAACGGGCACTTGGGTCACCTGATGGTAAATGGTCTCCAGCCATATCTCAGATAAGTTACCGACCTTTTAGAAAAGGTTCATTCCTAAAGGTTCCTAAGTCGTTTTCGTTTGAAAATACCACTGTTGGTTGTTAGCTCCTGATTCAAAATGCAATGTTACTAGAATACTTTAACATAAAATTATGAAAACTTAATTTAGGAAATACCACTGTTGGTACAATTAATATTGGTTATCAGCTCCTAATTTAAAATGAGATGTTAACAGAATACTTCAACATGAAATTATGAAAACATGATTTTAAAGGTATGTATCAGACCGTAGCACAAATCATCTTTATGTATATTTACTCAAAACATCGACAACAAACAGATAACTTGGAAATCTTTTAACTTCCGCTACATCACAATTTATGAGAATCTGTATCATAGATAAGCAAAATAGAGAAAAGATAAAATCTGCAACAGAAAAATCATTGAATAGCTGTCGGTATCTATGCATGACATCATCTCGTTAAATGGATTTCGCATCAAGATATTTAACATTACTAGTGGTTATGTATCTAAACAGGCGACAATAAATCGAAGAAAACATGACAGATTTTCATTAAATTGATATAAGTTAGCCTTTTACTGTTTTGCCAATCTATTTAAGTGTATTGCAAGACACGGATAACCATTAGATAACAAAAAACCAAAAATGTCAGATTTATATAATTGAAAGTTGACTTGTTTTTATATTAGTAAAAGATGCAAATTTTCAGGTATTAAGAAGTTAAACGAAAACTGAAAATTAAAATCGGGGTTCGTTCCCTGGGTTGGACAAGAAAAAACAATTATATGTGTATGTATTTTTATATTAAATACTAGCTTCCGCCCGCGACTCCGTCCGCGCGGATATCGGTCTAAAACAGAAAAATTAAGATTTTTTTTCTACGTATTTTTCCAGGATAAAAAGTATCCTATTTATCCTATTTATACCAAGTTTCATCGAAATCGAACCTTTGTTTTCACGTGATGCCTGAACATACATACATACAGACAGACAGACAAAAAAAAATTTAATCACATATTTGGGTTTGGTATCGATCCAGTAACACCCCCCGCTATTTATTTTTTCAATATTTTCAATGTACAGAATTGACCCTTCTACAGATTTATTATAAATTATGTATTGATTAACGTTGCTCAGGATTGGATTTGAAAACGGTTGGCAATAGGCTTGCCACCTATCACATTGTGGGATTAGGGTCTTCGGCTATTCGTAGGTGCCTTGGTTGTGTCTCTGCCTACCTCTTCGGAGATATGAACGTGAAGATACTTTACTTTTACGGCGTCACTAATATCCTGCGAATTAGAAAAAAAACAATTTTTTTCCTACATCATAATGAATTTTCTCAAAGTAATAACGCCTGACTAATGAAAGTGATTAGTTTTACATGGTATAGGTGAAAACTTCACGTTTTCATTTCACCAGTTAAAATTACAATTTTACCTTTTCTAATTTAGGACTTCATTCGACTCCACTCGAACTATGTTAATAGATACATTGCTTACTTTAGTGCCTCTTTTGTTTGTTTGTAAGTGTCCCTTAAATATTGGATGAACGACAAATATAAATAATTGTAAAAAGACATTCAGGTGTTTGTACATTATAAATATTCAAAAAAAATATTTGTATAATTTCTGTTTCTAATTTTAAATAATGTTATTTTAACTTGAAAAATCATTTTTGAGAATTTCTTAGGTTTGTATTTTATCTAGTATTTAAAGGGTCAAGTATCATAAATACCGTACTTAAGTGTGAAACCTATATGCTTGTTGTGATAGGTGTTTCTTAATGATACTTATGATCATGATAGATATAATGTATCGAGAGATCCTACTAAAATTAAATTTCCGAAGTGTCATAGTTACTTGTATCAAAGAAACTGCTACATAATGACGATAAAAATCTACAATGCTCTTCCGAAAAATATTAGGGAATTAAAGGAGAAACTTTTTACAAGAAAACTCCGCGATTGGCTTCTTGAAAAATCTTTCTACACTATTACAGAATATTTTACATGTAAAATAACTTGAAGATAAATACTGTTAATGAATGAATAATGTTATATTTAATAAATTGCATATTTGTATTGTGTGTATTTGTAATAATAAATGAATAAAGTATAGGTAAAATGTAAAATTAATTGATATTTAAATATAATTTCCTGGTTGTTGCAGTGTTGTTTATTAATATATAAAAAATAATAAGAATAATAAATCATATTAATTGTATAATAGTTAATAATAATGAACATTGTAAACCTATATATAGGATAAGTGAATCGAAGATTCTTGTACAAAAATACTTGCATGCCATGTAAATGGCGGAACATTTGTACTTTACTTTAATATTAAGACCCGATGAAACATGTGTCCGAGCAAGAAATAAATGATTTCATTTGATTTGATATAGCAAGATATACCTACTTAAAAAAAATATATGAAATTACGTAGGGAACGAAATTTAGGAACATCTTACTCGAAAATTTACGTTTCATCCTTGATAAATAAGATGTAATCTATCGAATCTTCAAAAAAATCAGGGTGCGCAAATTTGATTTAAATCAGTTTAGTAGTTTAACGATGTTTGTCCATGATAAGCTCATCATGGACAAACATCGTAACGTAATTTATATAAATTTAATGCTGTTTGTCGAGTCTCGCTAAAATTTGTTTGGTTTTAAATTACAAAAATCTATGTAAGCCTAAAGTAAGCGAATTATAGTGCTTGTTAAAATTAGAAAAAATCTAAAAATTTACCACTCGAGTACTCGGTCAATAATAAACCGATTTGTATAGTACGTTGTGATTAGGAAGTTCATAATTCCGTAAAAAAACTGGACTAGATTTTTTTTTTCGATATAAACAAAAATTTTTGAATAATTAAATCACTCTCTACTCTCATCTCAAAACTGCTAGTGGAATAAATTTAAGTGGGACCATCTAGGAATCGTCACATTTTGAAAAAATAGTAATCAAATCGTGTCTAAGTAATGAAATAATTAAGGTCTTTTGCAGTTAAATAATAATAATATCTTTATTGTACACAAGACGTTATAACTTAACATAAAGATAAAACAGTACAATGGGCAATCTTATCTCCAGCAAGAGAAATTTTTACCAGTTAACCCTTGAAAATGAAAAACAGAAACAATCGTAGACTTGGTGCAGATACAAGATTTGTTGGCTATAAAATACTTAAAAATACAAATCAACAATATATTTGATATTTTCCATCGTCGCCGCTTGATAAAAGTTCCAAATATTTATATTTTTAAATAAAGAAAATACGTGATACGTAAAAGAGTACAAGTTTTATACTTTATTATTTTACAAATAGCCTACCGGTTTCGCTTAGAACAGCATTATTAGGGGTAAAATTTAAACTTAAATTTAATAAATTATAAGTGATACGTAAAACAGTACAAGTAGGTATTTCATCTTTTAAAAATATGAACGAATCCACAAAACAAAAAAAATACACATGAATATATATTATTTTATTTTGTTACGCGGTTAAATTGTCAAGATGGCGCCACCTAACCCATGAATACTAATTTCATCGAGTGTGGTCCGGGATTCCGCGAAACCGGGATTGAATCACATATCCGGGATGCGTAAATTAAAACTCACATGTCATTAGTACTCATTTTAAATGTTCTTGATTGTTTGATAGCAGTGGCCTGTATTCGCTAATCTAAAGTCTTAATGACGAGAATTTGTTAATTTCACAGTCTGTCGACAAAAGTTTTTGGATTAATTTATGTAATGAACTCTTATAAAATAAAAATGTAGTAACACTCCCAAACTTCTCACTGATTTTAGTAGAGTTTGGTCCGGGAATAGACCATCTATCTTCCTCGTAAAAGGCGAGCATAAGCCTACCGTTTCTAACACCGTGACATATTATGAATAGATGGTAGAGTTTCGCAGCGACTCACCCGGATTGGTACCACCGCCCTACCTATTCCTGCCGCCATAACGTCATGACGTGTTCCGGTTCGTAGGGTAAGCCGGTAAACTTACTTTTGCTCGAGGCCTAACATCACGGCCTCAGGTTGGCAACGCACCATTACCACCTTTGGTGCTTCTAGGCGGCGGGAATTTCTTGCCGTCTGCTTATTTGCCTGCGAGTATCATAAATAATTCCCAATAAAAAGCTTTTCAATTCATATCATAACTTTTTTGTGCCGATTCCGAAAAAAATAATAAAAAATATGACCCACAATATACAAAAACACCCACGAACTTCTTGCCAAGTTCAAAAAAGTTTAAAAACCTTAACACATGCCCGGAAAAAAAAGCTTTTCAAATAGTTTCAAAACTTTTGTGTACTGATCCCGAATGAATTTAATAATAAAAAGTTGTAACACCCACGAACTTAAAACTTTCAAACAATTTCAAAAAAGATTAAGAACACAATATTATGTCTAACAAAAAAGCTTTTCATATAATTCCAGATATTTTGTGCGCTGATCCCAAAGTCTCGAACCAATTTCAGAAAAAAATAATCTTAGTTTTTTGATGAGTGAAAAAGAAACTCCGGCTTTAGAGACTTCAAAGTTGGTAATGATGCATTGCCAACCTGAGGCTGGTTTGATGAACGTCTTGATAATAAAACTGTTCTAGCTATCCTACCTTCCGGAAAAGAGTTCGACAATGACACCACTGGCATTATGATGGTTAAAAAAAATAGGTAGGTGCGTCGTCAAAAAACTCTACCTTCTTAGATAAAAAAAATAAAACAACCTGTGTTAGAAATAGAGCTAGAATATCTTCCAAAGCAGAAGTATATCTAAGATCTTGCGCAACGACTATATATTAATATGAAGTCCTATTTTATATGTAAGAGGTCAACGAATAAGCACATGGCTCTTCTGACAGAAAGACAGACATTATGGCGATAGGAATAGGTAAGACGATATATCCCTACCGGGGCAAATTGGTGCACAGCACTCTACCACCAGTTGTTGGCAATAACCTATTTAAACCGTGCTCGCCTTTTACGAGCTTGCTGACAGGAAGGCAGATGGTCCATTCCACTCATTCCCTTCCCTTGGCCATCTCATCAATTAATGGATGACCAATTTAGTTATTTTTTTTATGCGTTATTTATCGCCAGGAGAACGTTTTGATGAATGCAAAAAATGTAAATTTTGCATAACATTAAAGAAAATTTAAGGAAACTTATAGAAAATATCAATTTCACGCTTAACTGTAAGTAGATTATAATTTGCATTCAATACTCATACTTAAGACAACGAGCATAGGGTCAGCTAGATAATAACTAAAAATTGAAAAACGAATAGTATCTGAAGCTGTGTGAGAAACATAACTAACGAGGAGCAAGTCGAACCCGCTGGTGTTAGTAATACTTTATGAGGGCAGTAACCAGTTGGCTGGAAGCCAGCTGCTGCTGCAAATTGTAGACATTAACTGGCCAGCCCATTGAATAATAGATTATGTCCGTAATTCACTGGCATTTAAAGTTTTAAGTGTTTTCAATTGCAGCCTAAAATTTTCACAAAATTTTTTGGAGCCTAAAAACATGTCGGAAATCTGATGCTGTGGATGTGCGTTAACTTTTTCTAAATGGCTAATGTGTTGGTAGCCTCATCAACGGATCTTTTTAAGCGTGGGCGGTGGTTATTACTTTTAAGTGGCGAACTTTTCCTTTCTGTACAATAATCAGCAGTAGCTTTTATCAGTAGTATAATACACTTCTAAATTTCGTTTACGCTAATCTCCGAAACTACCATTTTTTGGAATATTGACTAGTGAAAATCCAGAGAAACTTTTTATTATGTAAACTGTTCATCGCTTATTAACAAAACTATTGAGTGTGCGTAGCTTCGATTAGCCGCTTCTTACCTTTATCGGCTGCAGTAGCCTCCAAATCTAGCACAACAGTTGCGAGCACTGATTCAACGGTGGCAAGAATTGGTACGAATCCGAGCAAGCCAATATTTAAACGGCTAATCTGATTGACTGTACAGTAGAATAATCCAGGAATAAAAATTACTACAACAAACTATTAAACTAGCGGACAACGTCGGGCGCGAGGGGTGTAGAGAAATATTCACTCGTCTTGACGGGGGCACTCCCGTGCCCTTTGATTTTATCTACCTTTATTGTACACCAAACAAAATCCTACTAATATTATAAATGCAAAAATTTGTGAGTATGTATGCATGGATGTTTGATACTCTTTCACGCTCAAACGGCTGAACGGATTTGTCTGAAATTTGGAAAATAGAATTCCTTTGCAGAATAGATCACCTGCCTTCCTGCCATTCAGCTCAGAAAAGGCGATCATAGGCTTACCGTCACTAACACCGTGACATCTGACGTGGTAGAGTTTCGCAGTGACTCAACCGGATTGGTACCACCGCCTTACTTATTCCAACCGCCATAACGTCAGGCTGTTGACGTGTTCCGATTGGAACGTAAGGTAGCCGGTAAACTTACTTTTGCTCAAGGCCTACAACCCCCGCCTCAGGTTGGCAACGCATCATTACCACCTTTGGTGTTTTTAGGCGGCGTGAATTTCTTACCATCAGGAAATCCGTCTGCTTGTTTGCCTTCCAATATTAAAAAAAATTGTCGCATAGTATGTTAAAACTAAAACCTTGTGTTATATATAATCCGATATAAAAAAAATAATGTACAGATTCATTTCATTCATTCTTCAACACACAATCATAACAAGTTTTTGCATTATCTCCTCAACACTACAAAAACGTATAACTGTAATAAAACCTAAATCAAAACAAGCGCATTTGCATATCAGTATTTTAAATGTTAATTAGAGATTTCATTGAAATGCTAGAACAAAAATAAACAGGATCATAGTTCCGTTATCTCTGTCAAAAGAAACAGTCTATTCTTAGTTCACTGTTATTTGTCAACGATGTTAATTAATGAATGAATAAATTAAGATTAAATAATCACAATCGTGTCGCTAAATCATTATTGCGGTGTTTTGTCCTAATTCCAAAGATTATCAGTTTATGTGTGAATACCAGCGGTAGGTATGTCATCGAAAAACATCAGACAAATAGATTGGTGTCCAGCAAAATATGTTGATTGAGATAAAACTTTTAAGTGTATTCATTAGCTACAAATCTATGTATAAATGAAAGCCATGTTAGTTACGCTATTTATAACTCAAGAGTGGCTGAATGGATTTGGCTGAAAATTAATGGGAAGGTAGATACGAATCAGGAGAAGATTTTTCAGCTGTGAAAACATATTTATATCACAAAACATAATGATAGAGAAATTTGTAAAAGGGCATTTTTAAAAGGAACAGATTCATAAAACAAGTCCATGTATTTAAATATGTTTTTTTTATATATTATGAGCGTACATTGTATTATACTTATCCTAATTTTTTTTTAAAACTAGGACAGTCAATACTAGACAATAATAAAAAAATATGTAAAAATTTTGTTTTAATAGTACGTATATATAATTCTCTTAATAAACACGTAAATTCGGTGTTAATGTTTGGATGTGTGTTTCGTCATTACGTCTAAGCCATAAAACCAATTATAACTAATTATGGGTGGACAATAGATGAAGCCTTGTAAAAGCACTTATGTTACCTTTTATCCCGATATATCGGCTCTTTCCCACGGTGTTATTACATAACGCGGACGAAAGTGCTGACAACAACAAATCTACAACAGAATAAAACTAAAAAAATTCAATAACCCCCATCAAAAGCTACATTTCAATAACGATAAGGTAGGAATGAATATTTTAGGTAGATAAAGATGGAATAAATTAATGTTGCCAATTGTAAAGAAACTAATCGATTAATATCGATACTCAATAACTATCGATTACCTAAAATTCATATAATAAATCTGTTGAAGAGTGAATTATGTCTTAAAAATATTTAAAAAATGGTGCAGGTAATTAAAATGGGCAGCAGAACACATTTCTATCACTTTTTTGTCCAAACCGCGACTCACGCTGAATCTACTAAATGTTTTATGATCCGAAAAAGGATAAAGGATACTTTTTATCCCTTTCACTAAAGGGGTTTGTGGAAGGACTTTGTAGAATAGACCATCTGCCTTCCTTGCCAGGCAGCTCGTAAAAGGCGAGCATAAGCTCACCGTCACTATCTCCGTGACATCTGACTGGGTGGTAGAGTTTAGCACTGACTCGCCCGGATTGGTACCACCGCCTTACCTAGTCCTGCCGTTCGAAGGTAGCCGGTAAACTTACTTTTGCTCGAGGCCTGACATCCCGGCTTCAGGTTAGCAACGCACCATTAGCACCTTTGGTATCTCTAGGCGGCGTGAATTTCTTAACATCAGGAAATCCGTCTGATTGTTTGCCTTCCAATATCATAAAAAATAAAAAAAATGTATTCTTTATAGACTTGGTGTAGGACTTAGTGTCTTCGGCTAGTCGTGGATGCCCTGGTTGTACATCCGCCTACCTCTTCAGGGATATGGGCGACAAACACTTTCTTGATACATTGTCCCATACTATTTATCTAATTCGTATGTTTTGAAGTAAATAGATAACAGACATATCAACACTCAGTATAAAGTGACCTAATATCTTGAAATCCGGCATGTAGAGAAACATTTAAACATACAGGTCATCCTACATATTCATTCATATTTTATCTTCACACTAAGTTCCCTGCAGGTAGGCAAAAAGCATCGAGTGCCAAGTGAACGAAGTTCACCAGGTCGTCTAGTATTACATAAGTATATAAATTGAAATATAGATTGCGTGTAATCTGTATAAATAATAGTTAACACATATTTCTCTTGCCAGGCCTTATCTTATGAACTATTATGCTTATTTGTTCGTAAGCAACGCAAATTTGAAACAAATTCACAGACAAAATTACCAAAAAAAAATATAATTTCAACTTGGCGTGTTTAACAATCTTAAAAAAGTTTAACGATGTTTAACAATCTTGCATTTATTAATTGCCAAAATAAGACGTTTAATGTCGTATCCAGAAAAAAATGTTTATCACCAATGATATCGAAATCACTAAGTGACAATTAAATAATAGTACCGTTGGTGTTAATGTATTATGATTCATAATTTCATTTCATCATTGGTAATTCTCGGTCATAAAGGTCTCTTAAGTTCATTATAAAATAATATTTCAATTCGGCAACACGTCTGCAATTTAATATTACATCAAAACGGAATTTAATACGCTGAAAGGGTACGCTGATAATGATCTTATACCCGAGGGTAATTTACTAGAAATGTATTGACATTACGTCGAGGGAATATCATCTTTATTTAAAGAAACACAAAGGCTATAATTCGATTTCAGCTTAGACAATAATTTGTGTGAGATATTAACACGATACGTTCATAGAGGCTCATATAAAACTGTATTGTTTTTGCATCTAATGAGTTTGAATTTCATACAATTCAGACGTTAGTTATTTTGAATGAAAAACTGACACGGGTGGTGAATCTGCAGCTCACTTACTAAATTAACTTTATGCTATCGCTATCTTCTTTCAACGAAAGTAAACGAAAGAGACAAAACACGGTTAGTTTTATCACATTTATTTTCTACAAACTTTTAATCTATTCCTTAGAAACGATGATTAAAACATATCTACATGACATTTTCTTGATAAAGATTTTTTCCTAATTTCCTTTATATATAGCTTCAAACATATTCATTTTAGTGAAAAATTAATTTTTAGTACTTGACACCTGCTAAAGCCAAGAGAAACTTAATTTCATAGTAAACACATAGTTTTTAAGTTGAAAGCTTTCAGCTTTATAAGTGATTTCTGACTGGGCGTTTCAGGATCTACGTCTTTTAAACTTTATATTTGTTTAAAGTTTTATAAAATCACATTTTATAATCAAAATTATTCTAAATTTCATAAAATCTCAAAAGCTCTTTTGCTTGCATAATTTTTAAGTTATTGTTAAGCTCCTTAATTATCTACTCGTGCATATACCAAACAAAGTTCCTCGACGAAGTTCACTACTTAAAAGGCTTTATAGGTTTTCGGATTTCGGAGTCGCTGGCAAGACAGGAAGGGGCTTATTACTTTGTAGTTAGGTAGCACGATAACTGTAACTGTATGTTTAATACTTATATATTTAATTATTTTATAAATAGCTGAATAGTAGCCATAGTTTTCATCTTCTCATATTTCAACATAGCGATAAAAAAGCAGTTATTTGTTTAACATGATTTATAAAATGCAAAAAGTTAGTCAAATCCTTGAAGTCTTGTTAAAACGTTAAAAACCACTTATGATATCGCTAAATACAAGTAGAAGTACATATTATCTATTTTTTCCATTAATTACTTTTATTGCAGCCATAAATATAAAATTTATGTAAAACTGCATAAAACCGGCGAAAATTAAAACAACAACTTAAATCATCTACGTACACTTAAGCATTTTTCTCTCTTTACCTGGGATTCCTTTACTAGGTCCAGACTTAGTGGCAATAGGATCACCTCGGAAGTATGCTATTTCAATAAAAAAAATTAGAATCGGTTCAGAAATCACGAAGAAATCAATTTACACATAAAAATATAGGAGTCGAACATATAACCTTATCCGTTTTTTCCTAGTCAGTCAAAAAGTCACAGCAATCACGTTTTGATTTTCAATGAAAAAGAAATAGATTAATTTACCACGTTAGATAAAGTGTTAAAATAAAACTAGACAAAATATAAATAAAACCGAATTAAATAAGAATATCTTATAAAAAATACAAATAAGTAAATCAAAAAATTAAAGTTTGTTATCCGTTTTTTTGTGTGCTTTTTACCATCAGAAAATGTGTTTGTTTCCATTCACTTCCATTTGAACATTACAAAACTTTAATAATCATAACCTTTCTTTACGCTTTGTCATTGAGTGACTGACTAAATAAATTATTTTTTAAATTAATTTAAGAACAAAAACCTTTCATGATAACTCTGAATTCTCCCATTTTGTTCACACGCACGGGTAATTTGGGCAAACACGTCAGGGACAATAACAAGCAATTTGCATAACAACATTAGTTATAATTTAAAAGAAATGATGAAGTGTGAGAATTTTTGAGGTTTCAACAAATAATACTATTTTGTTTGTATAATCTTATACATTTATAATATAAAAATGAATTGCTAAATGTCTTTGTGAGCGCATAATTTCCAAACGACTGAACCGATTTGACTAATTATTTAATTTTTATGTTAGTTATTGTCAGCAGAACGTTCTTATGAAAAAAAACCGGGCTAATTACAGGGAAAATGGGAAAAACAATAAAAACTGAACGGGTGGAACAAAGTTCGCCGGGACAGCTAGTTTTATATAAAAATGAATCCCTATTTTGCGTGGTCATTGCCTGACGCCGGAACAATATTGCTATTTTTTTTAATGAGTAAGTTATTTTTAGGAGAAGGTTCTTATGAAGAAAACTTGGAAAGTTGCTGAGAAAATAGTAAAAACAAAATTTTAGCTTTTCCACACAAACTATTAGAAGC
Organism: Calephelis nemesis; assembly: GCA_002245505.1. Classification (NCBI taxonomy): domain Eukaryota; kingdom Metazoa; phylum Arthropoda; class Insecta; order Lepidoptera; family Riodinidae; genus Calephelis; species Calephelis nemesis. The sequence continues at coordinate 34,264 of NJDD01008071.1, read as the reverse complement.
TTTAAATGTTAAGCGATACCAAGTTCGCCGGACTAGCTAGTAGAAAATAGTTCGACATCTGCATAATATGAGACAAATACGATAAGCTACTGTAACGCTGACTTTAAACAGACTATTTTTTTACTGTTGAAGATTTTGAGACAGATTAAGCTTCATTCTCTAAAAAGTGTTAAACCGATTTTGAAAAAGAAGGAGGTCACATCTCAAACTCTTATAATATATTTTTTAAATTTTGGTCGATTTCTCCCTCATTTCTTAACCGATTTTAATTATTATTAATTTAAAATACTACTATATAAGTTATGCTCTTCAGCTTTAGCTTTTAACTCTTATTACACTTTATACTTTTATTTTAAATTAAAAAAAATTAATAAAAATTTAAATTAAAAAAAAATTAAATATAAAAATGATGAATTGTCTGTAATAACAATTCTATACAGATATCTTTAAAATACATTCGGATTTCCGAAACTTGACGAATATAGCCGAAGCGCATAATTTAAATTGTACTCTAAAAGAGATACTTCAGAGGTGATATTACTGCCATCAAGTTTGGCTGAAGTCAATTTGCAGTTTTATTGCTTTTAATTACTTTAACTGTATTTTATGATAAAATACTACCTTCAGAGTTATAAACACATGTGACTGACATTAATTTTTTTTTTTTTTTTCAAAATGTGTTTATGCGGAACCTTTTCTGTAAGTCACTGATTTTTTAAAATGCCTTCGTATGTGTTGTTATCGTCATCGTACTCCAAACTCAAAAAATACTCTTTTATTTACAATTAACTTGTCCCAACTGATACCAATACAAAGGAAAAATAACTACCCAAACTGGTCCAGCCATTCACACATATTGTTATGTAAGAAACATCTATAATTACAAATATATTATATATAAGATGGGTATTACTTCAAAAATGCAAACAGTGTGTTTAGCAATTTTTACATGTTTAATATATTTTTCTCGTTTTATCGCATGTGTGGTATATCAGTCCAAGTGTTGGAGTTGTTTCCTTGAGGACCCGGGTTCGAATCCCAGGTCGGGCAACAAAAAGAAAATGTGGTATTTCCAATTTTCTAATAAAAAAATGTTGTTCGGGATGGAATATGTGCCCGGTTAGCGATAGGCTTGCCACCTATCACATTGTGGGACATAGTGTCTTCGGCTAGACGTAGGTGCCCTGTTTGTGCCTCTGCCTAACCCTTCAGGGATATGGGCGTGAACATGCTTCTTTTACTTCACATTTTATAAATAACACAAATTTATAACCCTAAAATTAAACATATTACATGCATGACTTATTAATACTACTAAAATTGATACCAGAATAAATTGAATAGGCACCCACATCTAGAAACAGGCATCACAGAAATAACTCTGCAGGAATAAAATCTGAGACTCGCGATTTTTGGCATGTACGCTAACCCCTCGGTCAACAAGGCTTTCAAATACTTCTCAGTTGAATATTAACATAATATGTTATTAACACAGTAACATAGTACATTATACTTTTTTTCAGCGTGTACCTTCTTCGTGTTCTGCTTGTTTATAGAGTTATAAAGGAGGACTAGTTCAGAACAACTGTTATACGAATTATAATACACATAAAAATATATTAATAAATAATGCACATGACTGTACCTATTCAATTAGTCTCCACTAAAAAAAAGTCATGCACGAATGCCCCAAGTTCCTACCACTTACAGCTCGGAGAATCATCGCCGATAGTTTACTAGACAACTAATAAATCAACTTGACGTATAATTACAGCGTATCTACCCTTTAACTATTTAGCTCAATTATTTTCTCACTGTACAGATAGCAGAAACATCTTCAACTCAGGAAAAATTTCGTCTGAACATTCAAACACCAGACAACCGCCATATTTCTTTTTAATGTAACTTACAACAGAACAATTGGATTGTTGAGACAAATACTACAAAACCTTAATCATATCGATTGGTAAAATGGACCGGAAAAAAATTGAAAAACAAAAAACTTCAAAAAATTGCAGCCTGGTAAAAATGGGATAGATGATGCTCAAAAAATTTTCTTTGATTTTAAAAACAACCAAATAAAAGCAAATACAGAACCACCATTTCTGTTTGTTTTGAAACCTTCTTTGGAAATCTATTTTCACACATTTTTAGAAGTTGTAGATAAACTTTGTTTTTGTTGTCAATAAATATTTGGAGAGTAAAAAACAAATTAAAATTATCCGGGTTATAAAATACTAAGTAAAACTCGCAAGAGTTTTTAAAGTACCTTGCTATTATTATTTTCTTATTTCTATTTTTATTTCTTATTGCAATAGGAAATTAATACTTATCTGACTACACAGCGCAAAGGAAGGTTATATTGGTAAATATGTTATTACTTATTCAAGTTCACACGGCTTCTGAACTTGCTACTGTACGGGCAACGGGCCCGAGGGTAAGAACACGAATCTACATTCTCACGATGTAAGTAAAGAACTCTATCAGTTTTTCATATTAGTTGTATTTTTTTATGATATAGGAAGACAAACAAGCAGACGGATTTCCTGGTGGTAAGAAATTCCACCGACGGTGGTAATGGTGCGCTACCAACCTGAGGCCGGGATGTTAGTCTTCGAGCAAAAGTAAGTTTACCGGCTACGTTATCCTCCGAACCGGAACACGTCATGACGTTATGGCCGCAGGAATAGGTAAGGCGGTGGTACCAATCCGGGCGACTCGCTGCGAAACTCTACCACCTAGTAAACCTAGTTCCTACTAGTAGTAGTAGTAGTAGTACCACCTAGTAGTGTATTCGACCAGAGACTAAAATTCGATCATAGACTCTACAAACATTTAGGTTTTTAAGTTAAAAAAAAACTTTTTAAACTTGTAAAAAGTAAACAAAAATAATTAAAGAAGATTATATATAAAAAAAAAATATTCTTTGAATTTTATAGGGGTTTAAAGAAAATATGGGCGCATGTTTTTCCTAAATAGGTACTTATTGAGTTTCGTGTATGTACATCACTTTCTTTTTTAAAATTCTTCTGTGAGTGTGTTATTCACTGAACTCCTTCTAGACGGCTGGACTGATGTTGATGAAAGTTTTTGTGCGTGTTCAAAGGAATTCGAGAATGGTTTAGATTCACAATTTGGTCTCCTGGAAAATGTTTTTTTAATTAATTTTTAATAATAAGTCGTTGTTGATTTTGGAATGTTTCACATCGGATCCGACAGACTGCGCTACTGTCGAAGCATTAATGTCAAGCGATACGAAGTTTGCTGGGTCAGCTAGTATAGTATAAAACAAAGTCGCTTTCTCTATCGCTATGTCCCTTTGTATGCTTAAATCTTTCAAACTGCGCAACGGATTTTGATGCAGTTTTTTTAATAGAGTAAGTGATTGAAGAGGATGGTTTATATGTATGTTTCATAATCGTGCGAAACCGTAGTTGGCCGCTAGTCAAACTATAAATTAGACAATGTTTGTGGCATTTTGTTTAATTTTGTCCAGTTAAAGTGGATAAGTGACGTATTTTGAAGGAATTGTAAAATGTTCGTATATTTTTTTGATGCTGCTAAATCTTACTCAATTTGTCTAGGTAAGGATGTCACCGCTTTGCCTAGAACCCTTTCTATCGATTATAAATACTTATAACTTAATATGTCGAATTATTCAAGTCCGACTTCGAAATCGGTTAATAACTTAATGCAAATTAATTAAACTTTACTAATAGCAGATGGTTGCGTCCACGCGTAACGTAATACCAGAAAACATATTTTATTAACCCCCGACGCAAAAAGAGGGGTGTTATAAGTTCAACGTGTCTTTCTGTGTGTCTTTCTGTCTGTGGCATCATAACTCCCAAACGGATACAGTGATTTTAATTTAGTTTACAAATGTATTAAAGGTAACTTATGTGCGAGTGTTCTTAGACATGTTTGATGAAAATTGGTTGAGCCGTTTAAAAGTTGTAGGGAGTGAAAGAGATTAACCGAATGTCTGCATTTTTTAGTTTTTAAAGGAAAATTAAGTTCTTGTGTCAGGGGTTTTAAATTTTTAATTTAATTGTTATTTTAAATTCAGTTATACTTCTGTACTCCTACGGAAATAATATAAATATATACTTACCTTTGATTACAAATGCATAATGAACAAATGAAATAAAACCCCTAGGCTAACCCATTAACTTTAATTATTTTTAATTAATTTTCTTTATTTGAAAATAGCGGTTTCTACTCTCCTTAAAATCTGATACTTCTCTGTACGTATTTTTATAGGTTTGCAAAATATTCTATCGATTTTATTTCACACAATTTTAAAGTCAGTTAAAACTATTCTTTCAATTTCTTTTATTCTTTCTCCCTCTATTAAATTAATTAAAATTATTTTCACTCGCGTGATAATGAAACATACAGGACATGTAAAAACATATACGTTTTTATATTTGCATTGAAATGTACAGGAGCAACAGATAAAGAAGAGTACTTTTCAAAAAAATCAAAGAATCTTGAATGCCAAATGTCAGGGTCCATATGGGCATGAGTTATTCCGCATTTATAATTCTCTTCATAGAAACGGGACTCGGAAAACCCGTGCCTTTTACACCACCATAAGACACCATGCCAATTTGGTCATGGTATGATAGTAGGTAGGTATGTTAAATATTTGCAGCGCAAATTTGGTAGGTAGTTTGTATTCCAATTTGTATGAGATAAGGCATTGAACAAGTACACGGCTCTTTAGTAAAAGACATCCGTAATTTTTAGCGACCAAAGATGTAACAAGTGCCTTACTGTCCTGTGGATGTGGTGCAGTCTACCTAACAGTACAGGCCTACGGGCTACCCTACTCTCAGTCTGGAACCTGGCACTGTCACTGTAGTGTCAAGAATAGATAAAACCGAGGATCTGTCCCTGTCTTACTGCACAGCGTTCTACCGAAGAAATATACAACATGTATGAAATATATACATTACTAGGTAAGCTCTCGCATGTTTTAATTATTGTAGTGATCAATTTGTTTACTGGAACTTTTTTAATGAGACTGTGAATGCTAATAATATGAATAAATATTAATAATAATACCCTGGACAAGTTACACACATTAAATCTAGCTCCAAAGTAAGCAAATTATATGCTTGTGTTATGGGTATTAGACAAAGATACATAAAATACTTAAATAGATACCAGAATATTTTTTATAATCACACATATAAATAAAATTAACACGCAAACCCAGTATTTAAATATTTTTTTAAATATTACTAAGGTATATTTGCAAGTTGCCTATGCCTAGGTATGGGAACTCTACAAACTTTGTCGATCGACTTGATACGTGTGCCTTTCATTTTTACTCTATCTCGAAAAAAATATCATTGAACTTAATCAACAAAACGAAAGACTCTGGTTTGATTCCCAACGAGGGCGATCATTTGTGTGATGAACATTAGGTACCTAATACCTTAGGTCCGTATTGCCGGTTCTGTGTTTATTAAATTTGTACTGGTTATTATTTAAGTATACTGAATGTATATTTATATTATCGTTGTCTATCTAATAGGTATGCATTGCACTGATGAGTTTTATTTTTTTATTGTTATTTATTTATATTTATAAGTGATGAACAAAAACTTTATTCAATGCGCTTAACACTCCAACCTCTGGTATTTTCAAATATATTCACATAGTTTGCAAAGATGTTACAAAATTTTAAAAACCTTTCCAAATTGATCATATACAGTTCAATAACGGAAAGAATATCTGAAAAAAATAGAGTTGTAGCTCTACAATTATTTTTTTCGTGCGAACTTAAATAATCTGCAAAATGCTATAAAATTAATATGCTATCGCTAAATAACTAAACTGAAACTTGGACAAGTGATTCTAAGTTGAGGTTTGAAGTTTACTGCTATTTTTTTCCACCCACGAGAGCCACTACATATACGAGGTTCATTAATATGAGGAATGCGCATCGATTCGCATTGTTTTGTCGCAATGACGGTCAATGCTTATACTAAACTCTTTCATTACATTTTTTAATTTAACTACACATCACAAACTAGTAAAATATTAGCAAATACAAGAATTTGTTAAACCTTACCTTATAAGGTTCTGCATCGTTGCCTCAAAAACGACCTCGCAGTATGTAATAAAATAACACTAAAAAATCTGAGGAATTACGAATGCACTAGACCGGACAGTGGAGTCGCGCGTGTGCTCTACACGAAAGCTGCGTGGTTTCTGCGGCGAGCGCGCTTGCTCTTCAACTTGTGACTTGAGACTTGACAAGTTGCACTGCCTGCACAACTCTGCAGTTTCGACACCGACCCCAGAGCATGCACAGTCTAGAGCACGCGCATCCAATTTGAATTATTGTTAGACCACAAAAAAAATTAACATGTATTTACGTTTTCTTATTATTAGTATATACCTATAGAGTTATGAATTTTACACTAATAAAGTAACTTAAACTTTATTCAATCGTCGCTTAAAATTTATGCTAATTTTAAAGGTATAATCCATGGCGATATAGTTTCACTTCAGCAAATAAAGAGAGTGAGTGAGTGAGAAAGAAATAAAGAAGAAAGATCGATTACATATAATATACACAATACAAGCTAATAATAAATACCTAGGCAAAGTATTCTCAAGCGAAAGATCAACTTAAAATCTAAAAAAACGCAGTAATTTCATAACATGTAGACATAACCAAGACAGCATTAATACAGACATTACTGGACTAAACGGTAAAATAATGTACTGGTCGCTGACCGGAGCACCGAGCAAATAGTATCACAAGCAAATAGTCATAGAGCTAATTGTTATTCTTCACGCTGGGCAAGTTAAAAGAAAACATATAAAATTCTTTAATTTTTATCTCATATTGCGACCGGAAAAGAAGAAGATACCTGGGTAGATTGCTGCACTGTAGTTACTCTACCTCCAGTGGTATCTTTGGTAATGACCTACTTAACCTATATTCGCGTTTTACAAGCTGCGGACACGGAGACAGATGGTCAATTGTACACAGTGGCTGTAGACCAACATGTTCCACTTTTACCTAATTGTTAGACTAAAAAAAAGTGTCTTCACGCCCATATCCCCGAAAAGGTAGGCAGAGGCAAAACCAGGGCACCCACGACTAGCCGAAGATACTAAGTCCTATAATGTGATAGGTGGCAAGCCTATCGCCAACCGGGCACGTTTCCAATCCCGACCAACATTTTTTTTTATTAGAAAATTGGAAAAATCCAATTTTCTTTTTGTTGGCCGACCCGGGATTCGAACCCGAGACCTCATGCAGTCAAGTCCAACACCCGGACCGCTCGACCACAGAGGCGACTAAGGTTAGACTTTGTTAGACTAAGGATACAATATAAATTATATAGCGCTTATAGAAATAAAAATGTCAATTTCATTTACAATGTACGACATTTTAATAAAAGTTAAATAATAAGTAGGAGCCAATTGTTTAAAAACTTAATTTTAAAACCAGCCAACAGAACCAACTTTAAAACATCTTGATGTATACTGAGAAAGGGTGTTAAAAAAATAGCAAATATTGTGAAATGTTGTTCGCAAAAGAATGAAACGTAGATAGTCGAAAATAAAAAAAATGTGTGTGTACTTATGTACATATGCGTTAGAAGTTATACTTCTTCGGCGTAATAAGATAAAAATCTTTTTAAAAATTTTATCTTTTGCCTTATTTTACATTTGTAGACAAAATGACACTAACCATAGAAAAAAGGTATTTAATACATTAAAAGTTTTATTATAATGCATTATTTAGTTAAATAAAGTTTATTTAATATTTAATAAAAACTAAAATGTTATCTATAGCTAAATTCATCATGTCGGTTTTTCGTGACGGTGTGCGCGCGCATCGTAAAAATTTACCCTCATCATTTTTTCCTAACGCGCCAAAAGAAGTATAACTTCAAAAATCAGGAAACATTTTAATACAACTCTATTTAAACGCTTTTGTATTACTTGTAAGCCCTGCCAATTTTCAAAATATTAAAAACTTTTTCATCAGCAGGCTCTATAATAAATATTCTCTAAAAATTGTAACATTACCTTTGTAATCAAGCATAATACCCCCTCCAATGTCCAGTTTCTGTAAAAATGCGAGGGGGGGAGAAGGTTTCGTTAATTGGTCGAGTGTAGGGAAAGCGTACAAGTTGTCACGAAGCTTAAACTTAGCGCCGCCTGAACTTTATTCGTGCTTGTCACCGGACGTTCTACTACTGGGGTGGATTAAGCTACGGAAGTGGACGGAAGTTTGGACGTGCTCCACATTCAAATAATGAACAGTACTACTATTTAAATGATTCGCTTCGGATTCACAATTATTTTTTTACTCTTTATACTTTTATTTTTAAATTGGCTGACCTAATCTAAATTTAAGCGAAATGATTAATTACGTGTAATAACAACTCTCTACAAATATCTTAAAAATACATTCGAATTTCCGAAACTTGACGAATATAGCCGAAGCGCATAATTTAACTGTACATACCTTTTTTCTAATAGGTATTACATATTTATTTATATAATTCGGAAAATAAATAACTATCCCTTGACAAATAACACAAATTGAATCTAACCTCAAAGTCAATTATATGCTTGTGTTATGTGCTAACACAAATTAAGAATATTAAACTAGCTAACCCGGTAGACGTTGTTCTGTTATTCCAATTTTTCTTAATGTGAAAAATGAAAAACATGGGGTAAAGCTACATTATCACTTACCTACCACCTACTAAATATGTATTAATATTTACTATATATAGTAAACCAAACGTGTAAACACGCTAAGCGTGTAAAAACGATCACGTGACAAAATAAAAATCAGTAAAGTCGTTTCGAAGTGATACGGTAACTAACATTGTTAAATTCATATATAAAATGAGACCGTTATTTATTTTCTTAATACATTTTACAAATTATTATTTTTTCAGTTACTTGTTAAGATTATTTATTTTTTCGTATAATTTCATTCGATCTGATTTTTATTTTTTACTAGCCGATCCGTACCTTTGTATCGCTTGACGTTTACTTTTGACGTTTACTTAGCTACTAACAATTTGTATTAAAAAAAACTAAGTATTGCTTTTCCCATTTTTCCAGCAATTTTCCCCTTTTAATATAAGCCTTCTCCTGAAAATGGGTAACCATGCGAAAACGGGATCCATGTTCAAATATCTATTATAAATGCAAAAGTTTGTGTTTGTTTGTTTGTTAATCCTTCACGCAAAACCTGCCGAAGACATTTTCATGAAATTTGGCACACACATAGAGGGTAATTTGGATTTACACAAATGATAGTTTTTATCCCGAAAAAAGATCCTGTGGGACCATTAGTCACACGGCAAGCGCTGCGGGCAGCTCCTAGTAGATTACACATCTA
>NJDD01008071.1:0-24243 GCA_002245505.1 Calephelis nemesis | reverse complement strand
AATTTAGTGCAACCCCACTTGTAGAACTATCTAGAAATTGAAGTGAGTAACTACATTATTTATCCTCCCAACTGGAACACGTCTATGGCAAGCATTGAATTTTTGGTGGCAGGAATAGATAAGGCGGTGGTACCAATCCAGACGAGTCGCTGCGGGACTCTACCACTTAGTCGATTAACCACGTAGTCATGTTTACCACTTAGTCTATGCTTGTCTTTTACGAGCTGCCTGGCAGGAAGGCAGATGACCTATTCTGCGTAGGAGCCCGGACCAATATGAATGTCCCCGTCCTAAGAATAGGCGCCCATCACACAAAAGCTTTTGCTGTCAGTTTTCCCAGTTACTGAATTATTGCGTAACAAATTGTATTCATATAAATGTCAGTCACTGCCTTACTAATTAACTGTCAGCCAATTCCTTGACTGTGGAAAAACTGACAACAGAATCCAAAGTGTAATTGCCCCCATACATTCACATGAAACTTACCACATTACTATATACTTAAGAAAATAATATCATTCTCATTGATATTAGACCAACATTTCTACACATAACAATCGCCTCTGTGGTCTAACGGTCCAGGTGTTGGATTTGACTGCATGAAGTCCCAAGTTCGATTCTGGGTCGGACAACAAAAATAAAATTTGGTATTTCCAATTTTCTAATTAAAAAATGTTGCTTGGGTTTGGTAATGTGTCCGGTTGTCGATAGACTTGCCACTTACTCGTATCACATTGTGGGTTTTCGGCTAGTCGTGGGTGACCTGGTAGCGCCTCTGCCTACCTCTTTGGGGATATGGACGTGAAGATACTTTTTTTAGTATGAGTTCAGTCTATACATTGTATAAACAACAGATTGTTATTATTATTATAAATAAAAAAACCTATCCATAATGTACCACCTTGATGATAGCTTCCAAATAAAAAAGACCAATTCTTTAAGAGTTTATGACACCACAAGCAGATACACACAGACACGTCAAACTTAAACAGTTTGTTTTTATTCTGTCGGGGATATAAATAAAATTGAAATACGTTAGAGAACATTTATAGGAATAAATAAATGAATGAGCTTTTTAATGTGTATAACCAAGCTTTCAAAAATGAAAATATAGTAAATTTTATACATTACATGTTTTATAGTTAGAATTTAGTACATAAAAGACGGTATTTTTGTTGCCTATACAAATCTATCTAATATAAAAAAAAACTCGTGTCACGGTGTGCGTTATTGAACTCCTCCGAAGCAGCTTGACCGATTGTCATGAAATTTTGTGAGCATATTGAGTAGTTCTGAGAATCGGACAACATCTATTTTTCGTACCCCTAAGTGATGAGGGTGATTCACCCCAAATTGTTTTTACTAAAATCACATTAAAAATATAGCAGAGCAACGTCTGCCAGTTCAGCTAGAAATGTATAAAATGAATCATGCCTGAACATATCAAAAAATAATAAGAGAAAAAAAAGAAGAAGATTCTTATGAAAAAAAAACGGGAAAATTGCAGGGAAAATCTTTAATCTATGCAAACTTTATCAGCTGTTAATGTCAAGCGATGCAAAGTTCACAGGTTCAACTAGTAGCCAATAATAACAATCGATTCTACAGTAAACATTTTCTTTCTTAATTTTGTGAAAATATCTGAATATAACCAAGGATCGACACCTGGACAGTACCGACAATAGACACAGACATGAAGTTAAAAATAGCAATGGCAGCAAAAAATGCAAGTAAACATCCTCGAGCTAGTGGTAAGTGCGGTCAGAGAGATTACGTGGAACCACAACGTAGCCTGTAATAAAACGGTCCGGCGCTGTCGGCCATTACCAGGAGAAAACAATAGCGGTAATAGTCCTTTTTTACACACTTTTTAATAATCTGCTATTAAATCCACGATCGTAATTGCTAATTAAAAATAATAAAACTACGACAAATAGATCGCCTTTACTTCGTGAGGTCCCAGGTTCGGATCCCGGGTCGGGCAACAAAAAGAAAATGTGGTAAGTATTTCCAATTTTCTAATAAAAAAAATGTTGCTCGGGATTGGATACCCGGGCTTGCCACCTATCATATTGTAGGACCTTATGTCTTCGGCTAGTCGTGGATGCCCTAGTTGTGCCTCTTCGGGGATATGGGCGTAAAGATACGACAAATAGACTATATCTGTCTATATATATAATATTTATAAAAAAATCGTGTTAGTTATACTATTTCTAACTCAAGAACGGCTGTGCCGATTAGACTGGAAATTGATACGGAGGTAGCTTAGAACCGGTAATACGCGTTTTATTCCGTTCTGCAGCGAGGAAACTAAGAAAAACAACGTTTTAATTTTTTTTCATACAAATTGAATGGGCGGAACCAAATTTGCCGGAACTTCTACTATAGTATGAACGAAAAATATGACTTATGAAATGTTTTTTTCGAAATCCAGTTATAAAGTAAGCCCTTTGGTTGCGACCTCACAGTCACGGAGGGAGGACTAAAAAGTGGCTAATCTTTTATTGCCAGTGTTTTCACAGATGTATAATATTTGGTCTTTTGGTCACTTTGTATCTAGATGAGGATTCCGTCATTTTCCACGAGTTAAGCAAAACTAATGTAGTACTAAGGATATGCAAAAAACAGAAAAGTGGTGATGGCAGAAACTGCGACATTAACTTATGAACATTTTATACATAATTGTCGCCTCTGTGGTCTAGCGGTCCAAGTGTTGGACTTGACTTCTTGAGGTCCCGGGTTCGAATCCCGGGTCAGGCAACAAAAAAGAAAATGTGGTATTTTCAATTTTCTAAAAAAAATGGTGCCCGGGATTGGATATGTGCCCGGTTGGCGATAGGCTTGCCACCAATACATTGTGTGACTTAGTGTCTTCGGTTAGTCGTTGGTGCCCTGGTTGCGCCTCTGCCTACCTCTTCGGGGATATGGATGTGTGATACTTTTTTTTATACTTAATTTAATTTTTATATTACAAAAATTGTTTTATTTATTATTATATTTTGATTTTTTATTAAAACCTAGGTGACCTAGCTTTGCTCAGTATTTTTTATCAAACCTTTTCTATCCACCTATATAACCTATCAAGATCGATCGTGAAATCTTCGAAACTACTTTCTTACTACATATAATAAAAACCGTTAGAACCGCTTAAGAGTTTCAGAAAATATATATTTAAAAGAATTGCTCGTACATTCCATTTAAAGTATAAAGTAAAAAAGGTCACTTTTACGGTACATTCAGGGTTATATTACTTTAAATCAAACTAAAATACATTATACCAACAATCTATAAACATAGTGGTGTTGAAAATACTGTTAACAAAAATCTTCATTATTCAATCGAGAAGTACCTCTAGGTAAAGAGTATTCATAGAAAACAGATAAAATAAAAATAACGACGGGCTGCACTTCGGGAGTGCCAACAGAAGCGAAAACTTGAATATTAACGTTGTGCATTTTTGATATTTTGGAATGGTTAGGGAATAATTTTGCATGAATTGATTTAATTATCAGTATGAAAGTACTATCATTTATGTGGTAGAATACAATATTCATTTATTGCGCCATCGTACACAAACATGACAACACGAACAATCGCGCAAGCGCCCTGCGCCGTCTTATTCGCCCAAGCGCCCTACGCCGTCTTACGAATTTTCGATCTGACAATCTGACGCGAGCTTAGAAGTTGTTACCCATTCCAAAAAAAGTGCGTAACGCCGCTAAAGAAGTTTTCACTTCAAAATTTCCCAATGATATTAATTATTAGATCATGTCATAATATCTCTCGGAAAGTTCAAAGTCAATCATTTGTAACAAGTAACTCTACATAGCGATTTCCTATTACAGACGTAAATTAATATCGGATTGCTACAACTTGTAGTAGAAAGCCTTAGATTTCAGCTTTTTCTTAAACAACATCATAAATAGCTTTTCCGAACTTTCATCTTTGTAAATGACATATCTTGATATAGTTAAGACTAAGCCATTACATCTACCAGTATCTATGAATACATTTAAACGAGCAATTCTTGTATCCAAGGCCTTTACCATGAGTTATAGATAGATTACGTTCGATAGTTAGGTACGTGTCGAAATCTATGACATTTTTGGTCGAAAAATGTGTTTCCCTTAGTTACCAATAGTTACCGCTGTTCAAAGTTTTCATACAAACAATTTACAGAGACGGTAGCGAGTATAGTAAACTTGACAAGCAGTAAACTAATGGTTAGGGCCATGATCTATACTTCCATATGTCATATTTTATTTAATTTTTATTTTTTTATGGTATAGGAAGGCACACAAGCAGACGGATTTCCTGATGGTAAGAAATTCACGCCGCATAGAGACACCTAAGGTGGTAGTGGTGCGTTGCCAACCTGAGATTGGGATGTTAGGCCTCGAGCAAAAGTAAGTTTACGGGCTACCTTACCCTCCGAACCGGAACACGTCATGACGATAAAGCGGCAAAAATAGGTAAGGCGTTGGTACCAATCCGGGCGAGTCTCTGCGAAACTCTACCACCTAGTCAGATGTCACGGTGTTAGTGATGCTAAGCCTATACTCGCCTTTTACGAGCTGCCTGGCAAGGATATAAGTAAACGATATAAGTAAACTAGCTATTGGTCGTGGTGATGCCCGCGTGGCAAATGTTCCCAAAAGATAATTTTTTTGGGGATGAAAACCAAGTGTGTGTCTGTGTTAATCCAAGTTACCCTTTACATGTGTGTCAAATTTCATAGAAATCAGTTCAGCAGTTTTTGCGTGAAGGAGTAACAAACAAACAAACATACAAACTTTCGCAATTATAATATTAATAGGATAGCATTTAAGCACAGCAACACAGCAAAAATACAAGAAAATTCATTTTCAATTTCATACCTAGCATCGATATCATTATTTTTCGAAAGGCCATTTCAATAAATGATAATAAATAATAAACTTTGGCCACGAGGAGTTGAATTTTGTCTATAATATAGAAACTCTTATGTAGTGAACCCAACTTGTTAAATAAATGTCGCCATAGTAAACGGTAATAAAAATGTATTTCTTACTAAAACCAAGTAATGAAATTGACTTGCGTAGTCCAAAGGAAAGTGTCTTTTAGTAACTAAACCATACTGATACTAAATACTTACTATATTTTAAGGCTTTTACCAGGGGGCTGATTATGTATCTCAGTTGCCAACTAAAATGTAATAGTGTATATAAAATAGCTGTCAAATTACGTGTATTATATTTGATATCTCCAGTGACCAACAGAAATACAATAGAGATAGCAAACACAAATGACGTCATTTGATGTACACTTTTCCATTTTGAGTTCGAAACTGAGATACATTATTAACACCTTGGTCATATGATTACCATTAATCCAAAAGAGACTTTTTCTTATTTTGTTAAGCTGTTAACTTAAAATAACAAAACCTAGTTTTGTTTTATGTAACACTCACTTCACTAGTCACTTTTCAGTGTAGTCAATTTTTTTTCAATGTAACACGCTACTGACAATACGCCTGACTTGACTCATGCGCGTTATGCCTGAGTCAAGAGTTTCGGGAAAGATTACCTCACCGGTTAGGTTTTGGAGAGATCAAGAGAAAGTTTTTTTTAGAAGAGCAGGAAAAAAGGCAGGGAGGTCACCTGGTGGAACACGGACATCTTAAACACTACAATTAATATTACAGATGCGTTGCCGACATTAAGGAGTATAATCTTGTCCAAAAAAAATAGACGCTGTTTTTTCATACAATAGTAAAAGAATTACACGGTTATTTGTTTTTGTGTAGGTACTAATTGAAAAAAAATAGTCGGTTTTGGCAGTGTTTAGTAATATTTTGTCCTGTGCATTAGTATCAAAGTTTGTTTTGTTTAATATCCGTGCAACTGAAAATTTTATTTTTTATTTTTTACCTTTCAATACCATAAAAAATCTCCAGCATTAATAATAACATTGGCATAATAAAACTAAACCAAATAAAACATTCAACGTGGAAGATACTGCCAATAGAGTAAAAATAAATTGGTTTTAAATAAACGTAACGATATTTTATTTGAATATAAGGTGACGAGCGCGTGGCCAATCGTATTTGATTGCTGTATATCAGCTGTCAAAGCGTATTTTAAGTAATCTGCTGCAATGTGATACATTTCATAAAGTAAATGTATTTGACCATCTCCTTGCTCGAAAGGTCACGCCTAATGCCAATAAGTACACAATTTACTTATTTTGTGGTGAAATCGATTGTTATTTGTCCAGATATATTTTTTTTAAATTAAAGCTTCTTTAAGCTTGACATATGAGAGAAAATTGACGTCACATTTCTCTGTTACGTTACACTCCCGAAAATATACGCAGTACGTTATCGGCTATCGCTGAATTCATACTGCTTTCTTTGCCTTCGTACCTAATTTGCGATCTTCCAGTCGGCCTCAGCCGTCCTTTGAGGTAGCTGGATGATCTCGCAACGTTCGAAATATAAAGTTTTTTTTCAAGTGAAACTTCTTTTCTGTTCCCGCCACGAAACATTATGTCAAAAAAAGCTTCACTTTTAAGCGTGTACACTTACACATTGAGGGACTTAGTGTCTTCGGCTAGTCGTGAGTGCCCTGGTTGTGCCTCTGCCTACCCCTTAGGATATGAGCGTGAAGATACTTTTATTTTCTTTTTGTTGCCCCACCAGGGATTCGAACCCGGAATCTCATGAAGTCAAGTCCAACACTTGGACCGCTAGACCAAAGAGGCGAACCGTGTTCAGAAAACGAACAAAACAGAATCATGTCTATAGACAAATGACATAAATTCAACTTAACCTCAAAGTAACCAAAAGCTTTGTGCTAGTGATAAGGGTCAACGACACTTATACATACTTAAATAGATACCAAAATAAATTGAATAAACACACCCAGACTCATAAATACAGAAATCCAGATATTCATCACGCAAATGTACTGTTATACCTCTCGAACAGTGAATTTTCAATAAAAATATTTTAGTTTGAATACATCCCTGTAAATCGTACAGGGATGTATTTAAACTAATATATATAGTTTGACTACATCCCTCTCTGTGGTCTAGAGGCCCAGGTATTGGACTTGACTTCATGAGATCCCGGGTTCGATTCCCAGGGCAGGCAACAAAAAAAAATACTTGGCTTTTCCAATTTTTTGTTCGAGATTCGATATGCGTGGCTTGCTACCTTACACATTGTGGGACTTAGTGTCTTCGTCTAGTCGTGGGTGCCCTTGTAGTGCCTCTGCCTACTTCTTCGGTGATTTGGGCGTGAAAATACTATTTTTCTGGATTAAAATTATCTTACTTACGAAAGTTATTTTTTTGATAACATTGTAATTTACGCAGGCCAGTCGTCTTTGTCAGAGTCGTATTCGTGTCACATTCATTTAGTTTTCCTGTCGTCTTAGAAAAAAAAAAAACAGTTTTGATTTGAATAGCCACGCGAGATTAATGTCAGTCGTATGAGTCAAAGAAATGATACCAGGAAATAGCATCGACATGAAAGAAAGTAAACTGAAACGACTGTTTTTAAACTGACAAAAAATACACGCGTTCTTTAAACTGATTCATTTAAATACCAGTTATCGACAAGTGTGAACCCACCGTTGTACCACACTATGGTCATGCCTACAACCCTAATAGACTTGTGACGTCACTATTCCTCGGTCTATTAAGGTTGATAAGCTCATGATGATGTAAAGGCTATGTGTAATGCTTTGCCCAAGTGTAGCTTTACACAGTACAACATTGTTTTTCAAATTTGTACACATTCTTTTATAGAACATATAAACGAATAAATACTTCATCTCGCATTTTGCCGGTTTTCAGGACCACAGTGTTTTTAGTGCTAGATTTGCGCCTGGTTATCCATAGTTTTGACAATAAAAATTTCATCCAAGTATTTATCATAATATATCTATTTATCGACTTGATCGCCTTAGGAGGCCGTAGTTGCCGCGCCCGCACGCGCGAGAATGCCTTAGGTAACTGGGGCTACTAAGGGGACAGCGTTCGGATTCATTCTCCTTTCCGTCGAGCGATCTAGCGGTTATATTACTTAATTTCATTTCATGTATCGTTGATTAACAACCTTTTTACAAGTATACGGATGTAATAATATGCTTAATTTGGGATTAATCTATTCGTATAATTTAGCTAAATATTGTTTTACTTCTTGTACTTAGATTTACAACAAGTGGGTTCGAATCCGAATTTTATGTGCTGAATGTCTTTATTTTTGAGTTTATGAACGTAATAAGTATGTTTTTCAATTTTTATGTTAATCTCAGATATTTATTTATACACATATTTTTTAAACATATTTTCTGCTTGTACAAATAATTATTATTTACATTCTCGAGGTAGCTCTGTGAAAAAGATGATCATAGTGCCGCCTTTTACTTTAAATCTATATTTTATCTCTTTTTTTTATTTATATTCTTACCTATATAGCATAATAAAATATATTATAGAAGCACATTGCTACGACTTTGTCAGCGTAGAATAGTTACAATTTTCGTACAAACTTTCATCCCCTGTCTTAGTCCTTTGGGGGTTGATTTTTAGAAAAAAACTAGCGTATGCTTAAACTCGAATCATTAGCTACAAGCTTATCAAAATTCATCAAAATCGGTTCAGCGGTTTAACCTTGAGAGAGCAACAAACAGATAGACCGACATTCCCATTTATATTACTAGCGGCCCGCCCCTGCTTCGCACGGGTATGAAATATACAATATATAAACCCTCCTCTTCAATCACTTTATCTATCAAAAAAACTGCATCAAAATCCGTTGCATAGTTTTAAAGATTTAAGCATGCAAAGGGACATAGGGACAGAAAAAGCGACTTTATAGTGATTAGGTGTGGATAAATTACAAAGTAGGTGCAACAGAGACAGTTTATTCTAAACATAAGTTAAATACTCGTACTGTAACAACTGAAGATGTTTCGGAACCTAAAACGATTTTTATTGCTTGTCTGTCGTAATCTTCTAATTGGTAGTTTGTGGTAGTTAGGGTTAAACCTGATTATATTAAAAAAATGTTCAAATATCAAAACAGAATATGTTATAAATCTTAATAATAAATTTGTATAATTTTAAAGATATTTGCACACCACAACGTGGTAGAATTTGTTGGTATTAACAAATATCTTTTAATACACATTTTCAGCAAGTAAATAAATTTCACTTTTCATTTTTCGAATAATTAAACTAGTTATAAATGTAAATAATTGGCTTGAAAGTTAAAGTGTATATAATTAAATAACATTTTTTTTATCAATATTAAAATATTTGCAAACCAAAATATGGTAGAGTATGTTGATACAATCACTTAAATATTTTTTGTAACATCTCATTTACATATATTCCGCAAATAAATATTTTTTTTCCTCCTTTCGAACAACGTCAATAAATCGTATATTTAATATTTTCTTTTTGAACTATTCATTTTACCTTTCATTTTAACGCTTTGATTCATTAATTAAACAAACTTTCAAGTATCCTTAACAGTGGCGGCGAGAAAGTGAGTTTGTTTTGTTTATTTTACTTTTGATTCACAAGTTAGTAGCCTATAAAATGTTTTATAACTTATTTGTCTTGTGACACTATAGTTTTTTTATTTACCTACGTATTTAGTTTCACTATCACTACTCTAAGCAACATCTAAGTGCGGTTTATCTGCTGTATAACATGCTCTTGGATATAAAATATATGTATAAAAAAAATTCACACCCGTATCTCAAAAGAGATAGACAGAGATACAACAAGGACACCCATCATTAATCAAAGACAAAGTGACATGTGAGCAACCTATCGCCAATCGGACATAGACCTATTATTTTTTATTGGATTTTTTTTGTTTAAATATTAAAATATGTGTAATTAAATATTTTAATAAAACATGGTGACATGCTTTGATATTTTTGTAACATATTTTAATCACACAGCTTTTTTGTCTTTAGATTTCGTATCAACACTAATGTGTGGTAGCCCGTCCTTATTTTCTGTGCAATAAATTATTTCCAAGTTTAGAGAAAACATCGTTTATCTCTGTTATTTATTTTGGATTACTATGCTATTTTTATACCGGTTCATTGTTATTTAAATAATAAATAGAAGGAGTGTTTTTTTTAATATATTCGTTAATGTCGCCCACGTGTCTTTAATTTTGTCACAAAACTCAGCATGAAGCTGAAGCCAGGTCAACAGAAAGTCTAGGTAAATAGCTATTGGCTATAGGTTAGTGGATCGTATCATAAAATTCACAGGAGGAAAGTTGACAATGGTAATATCGAAGTTTGGCGTGGGTGTGAGACGATCCTATCGTCACAGTACAAACATGAAACAGTATGGAAACTAAGCTACTTACATATCCTACCTCTTTGAAGCAGTAGGGTCGTCCAGTTATTTTTTTTTGTTTTGTCTGTGCTGTATTAATCTAAACCGAATTGCAATTAATTTACAAATAACATTAATAGATAATCTCGAGGTGTCGGTTAATATCAGCAAAAGATGAATACGCCCGTGCCATTTTTAAGAAGTTCGCTGATACAAATAACAATGTGACACCCTACGCCCTAACGTCACTTGCTGTAGTCTGTGCCCGATACAGCAGTACTACGAAAACCACTTAGAGACCTCGTCGATACGCATGTTTGTGTGAGTGAGCCGTTTCAAATTTTTGTAGGTAGTTTCCATACTGATTCATATTTGGGCTGTGCTATCGTCCACTAATGCAATTATTTAGTATTTTAGATTGGATTATTCAACTATTAAAGTAGCTAAGTAAGTAGTAGTAAGTAGTAGTAGAAAGACAGTATCGCTTAAGCTCTACCACTCTGGGCAAAGTTTTTACGGCACTCATGTACTAAGTTCAAGACCTTACGAAAAAAGACAAAAGAAATGATAAAATAATTGTTTATTATTACTCATACATATAACTCACTAATAAAATGTTACTATTCAGTACAGATTAAAGTTTTAAATTTCTGTTAAATTTCGATAATTTACAAGTACTGATTAGGCCTCACTAAATAAGCGTGTATACTCCTCTTTGAGTCTAACGTCTTCGTTGGTCGTCCAGCCGCAACTACCCTTACGATGCCACTGGTAATAGAATTCTGCAGCAAGTCAATTAGATTAACGCAGACTTAACTGTTTTATGTGAGAAGAGAGTGAACAAGCAAGCAGCTCTGCTGATATTAAGAAACAGCCGTAGTCTATCGACACCACAGATGTTATATATATTTGTCGCTGTCTCGTGTTTGGAGTGTTAAACCCATTGCCAAAGTTTACCGTCTACACCACCCTCCAAACTAAACTAGAGTCTAATATCATGAAGGCAGAAAAGACGATGGATCCCTAACCGGCTGTCACTTTACACCACTCTAGCTCCATCCCCCATGTTAGTTCGAGCTCCTGTGCAGATTAGAATATCTACCTTCTTGCCAGACAGCTCGTAAATGGCGAGCATACCGGCTTACCGTCACTAACACGGTCACATCTGATCTATTCAGAATAGGTGGTAGAGTTTCACAGCGACTTACCCGAAATAGTACCACCGCCTTATATACCTATTCCATTCGCCATAACGTTAGCGCTTGCCATTGAGGTGTTCCGGTTTGGAGGGTGAGTTGGCCGGTAAACTTACTTTCGCTCGAGGCCTAAAATGCCGGCTTCAGGTTGGCACCATACCATTTTCACCTTTGGTGTCTCTCGGCGGCGAGAATTTCTTACCATCTGGAAATCCGTCTGCTTGTTTGTCTTATCATAAAAAGACCAGTGGTCTTGTTGATACTGCTATGTAATGTATACTCTTACAGGCTACCTGGCAGTAAAGCAGGTTTATCAGTACATAATAGTAATCCCTACTTCTGATTTATAACACCGATGATAAGAAAGTTCATAAGTTGTTCACTCTGTGGTCTAGCAGTCCAACAGACTTTACTTCATGAGGTCCCGGGTTCGATCCCGAGTAAAATAAAATATGGTTTTTCCAATTTTCTAATTTAAAAAAATATTGCTCGGCATTGGATACGTGCCGGTTGCCGATGGCCTTATCACATATCACATTGTGAGACTTAGTGTCTTCGGCTAGTCGTGGTTGCAGTGGTTGTGCCCCTGCCTACCCCTTCATGGATATGGGCGTGAAGAAATTTACTTATAAGTTGTGATTTAGCGGCATGGAGAAAGCAAACGATGACCAAATTTTTCATGAATAATTTAAATGTGTGCTTTATCCGAACAAAATTGTACCAAATTCCACCCAAAATTTACTATTTTATACAATATTATACCCACGAAATTTTGAAATGGAGAAATATTGTGTCTATCTTTTAAACTCGCAACTGTAGAAACAGTACGAATAAAAAAAATCAAATACCTTTTAAATTTACCTACAGTAGAAAATTTAGGATTTTCAAATTATTGTTTGTATTTATCCAGTGCAGCTTATAAAATTTGCAACCATTGAACTTAGTAATTCAAGCGTGAGGGACATGAACTAGGGTCTGAAGCTTAGCCATTACCAGTAGGGTTACCAACCGTCCTGCAATATATGGGACGTCCCGTTTTTAGACTCATAATGACACGTCCCGATCAGAGTATGTACGGGACGAGTATATCCCTATTTTCGTTAATGTATATGTACGGGTGCACATACAACTTTGTAAAAAAAATAATTATTTGAAAAGCAAATTACAGTTTTCATATATTCATCATAATGTCATTAAATATGTAATATATTAAATATATATTGAATAATGTAAATTTTTGTTATTTTCTGAATATTAGTTATCTTCAGATTTTTAAATCTTTATCCCACATTTGTAAACATAATTTCCCGGGGATTGATATTTGGAAATTGGCGACCCTACTTACCGCAAAAACAACATGGCTATTAACGCTGACCAATTATATTTCCTATTGCCTTTACTGAAAATAGATGATACATACCTATTTATATAACTATGGAAGGTAACTAGCAAAGGGTATAATAATACACCTACCTACACAGAACCTAACTAACGCATTATTACAAACAGCAATTTAAACAAAGTAAAAATACATAACGCTAGCTTCAATTTCAATATTAAGTCGTTTATGCAAACGTCTGTATTAAAATTAGTAACTCGAAAAACGCTTGACCAATTGTCATAAAATTTGAATGTGAAAATGTCATGTCCATTTTTAAAAAGTGCTATTTATTTTTCATCTCCGATCTCAATGTTCTTTGTTTTTTAGGGCTGGTCAATCCCATATTACCCATTGACCGCATCATAGGTCGAGTGGCTAGCGTACACGTCTAACTACACCGACCAGCCGCGAGGCTCGGGTTCGATTCCCGACGGGAATGCCTGCCCATTTGTGTGATGAAAATTTAGATGTCTGCATTTTCGGGTGTGGGTGCTTATTAAATTTATTCTTATAATATTATCTAATATCTTAATATTATTTAAGTATTTCTATGTATAAGTAGGACTAACACCCATAACACAAACATATTATAATATGCTTACTTTGGGGTTAGATTCAATTTATGTCATTTGTCCAGGGATATTTAGTAAGGTTTCGTTACACCCATTCAAGTAAATGTGACGATGTTAACATCCTATTGCAAATAAACAAGGTAGTGCAAGGTTGAAATGATTAAAATTAATCTTTCTGTAAAATTGTTTATTTTAAATTATGAAGCTTCTAATAGATATAAATGCTTAAATTATAAAATTATACATAAATATTTCATTTGTATAAATATTAATTAAATGGGTATACGCACACCACAATGCGGCTATGCTGCGACATATTATTACATATTCCACGAATAGATTAATCTCAATTCATTTGGGTTTCATTGTCATTTCATTTTATTTCATTAAATACTTAATAACAATTTAAAACGGGCATTTAACTGGAGGCCCTTATATAGATCGCAACTTGGATGAAGCAGAAACGGTAGTTTTTCCAGTAGATGCGCAGAGAACATAGTTATTTTTTAGGGTTTGGTTTCAGGTGGTTTCATTAGGTGGAGATTATTGCGTCACTTTACAATTCTGCCTTTTTCATTCACTATGCTTGACATAGATGCCATACATAGTATCGCCATGTAATTAAATGGTTTGTGTAATAATCACCTGGGTAACAAACAGATAGATTTTTTTACTGTGAAAGACACGTCGCCAACAGAGAATAAAGTTGTGCGTTGTCAATAGGGTTGGAATGTACAGTTTAGCATCTTTCGTGAATAAGGCTCCTTTACCCTACAAACTCGAACACAACAACGGCAAGATCTGATGACATGAATAGGTAAATTAGTGCAATTTACGAGCATTTTAACAGTTATCTGACTTTAAATACAAATTCTGTTGTCTATAACGGGATGATCTACCAAAAATAATATTAATAGTCTAATTAGCAAAACAAGGTTTTTGCAACTTAGATTGTAGTTCGAAGAATTATCAAAAATACAGTTAGTTAACATTAAATCTGAAGCTGTATAACTTAGCACTATCAATTCTTAATGAGATAGTGTTTATCTGTTTCTCAAACCATCTAGGAATTGCTTATCTTTATGTTCATTAATATTGGTATCTTGCCAATGTCCGTGGTTTGATCTGACCAGAATTATATTACTTTTGATTCCAAAATACAAGTCAAGCGGTCCGGTGTTGACATTAATAGCATAAGGTCTGGAGTTCTAATCCAAGGACATTCAACTGCAAATGTGTTTATTTTTTTAATATGAAACAACTTTGCCTGAGATTAAATAAGTGCCCATTTGTTCACCTATTTCGCAGTGGGTTAAAGTACCTTCGGCTAATAAAGGGTGCTTTGGATGTATATCTCTGCCTGCTTCTTCTCTAATACGGGCGTGTGAAAGTAAAATTACTTACTTTGATGTTCTGACCACTATTTACCGATTTTTGATAAAAAAAAACCGTTTTTTATATTGGATCTTGATAGAGCAAACCGTTCAATGTTAGATCCATCCTTTCATGTGATGATGAACAGACAGAATGTTTTCGTTTCAGGAGTAACCTATTGATATATTATTTATAGTGTAACGTTTTCCATGTGTATTTGGTAAGAATATGTGGTAAAAACATAAAGAAGGTAAGTTTATTTCATACCGTTTAAGGGAAATAATTTATATTGCAGAATAAACCTTCGTTTCGTCCTTTAATCAGCCCTAAAATTTAAAAAATACGAAATATTTCATAAAAACTTAAAATTCTGACTTACTTTTATTATAATTTTAAAAAATGTGGTGTCATACGAGAAATCCTATCCTTAAATTGCCCTATGACGGGGGAGATTAAAAATACTTATATTTCTAAGACGCAATTTATGGAAATAGCCACTAAATACAGAATGAAATAAATAAATAAGCCACTAAATAAAGATAGGATAAATTAAGTAATTCTAATGTTTGTGATATGCTGCTTAAAGCTGGGAGCATTCCCCATGTTGGTCGGCCCCAATTGCAGAATAGACCATCTGCCTTCCTGCCAGGCAGCTCGTAAAAGGCGAGCATAGGTTTTACCTTCAATAACATCGTGACATCAGATTAGGTGGTAGAGTTTCGCAGCGACTCCTCCGGATTGGTGTCACCACCTTACCTATTCTTGTCGATATAACGTCAGTGGTTTTGGAGTAAACTTAAGTATGTTTGAGGCCTAACATCCCGGCTTCAGGTTGCCAATGCACTTTACCTTTGGTGTCTCCAGGTGGAGTCAATTTCTTAGTATCAGAAAATCAGTCTGCTTGTTTGCCTTCCAATATTTTATGTAATAAAAGACAATATTATTCGTAAATCGGAACTCTCAATTTAAAATTTTGGCTTTTAAATGTTTACACCCGACATTACACCGAAGACATCCCGGACGTCAGCCTGTACGAGATTCGGATGGCCCTCAAACAACTAAAGAACAGTAAAGCGCCGGGGGACGATGGAATTACTGCTGAGCTACTGAGAGCGGGTGGAATGCCAATACTTAAAGTCCTCCAGAAGCTATTTAATTCAGTCATCCTCGAAGGCAGTGTTCCAGAAGCGTGGACCAGAAGTGTGGTGGTTCTCTTTTTCATGAAAGGTGACAAAATCTTATTAAAATATTATAGACCTATCTCACTTCTGAGTCAAGTTTACAAGTTGTTTTCAAGGGTCATCACGAACCGAATGTCACGCAGGTTAGACGATTTTCAACCTCCCGAACAAGCCGGGCTCCGCAAAGGCTAGTGCCGTAGACCACCGCTGCGCCAAATTATACAGAAGACCTAGGATTATAATCGGCCATTATGTCTAGCGTTTGTGGACTACGAGAAAGCCTTCGATTCGGTTGAGACATGGGCGGTGCTTCAGTCATTACAGCGGTGCCGCATCGACTATCGATACATCGAAGTGTTGAGGTGTTTGTACGAAAAAGCCACTATGTCGGTCCGATTACAGGATCAGAGCTCGAAACCGATCCAGTTGCAGAAAGGTGTGAGACAGGGAGACGTTATTTCTCCGAAACTGTTCACTGCTGCACTGGAAGATGTCTTCAAGCTTCTGAACTGGAAAAGACTCGGCATCAATGTCAATTGCGAATACATCACTCACCTTCGATTCGCAGACGATATCGTGGTCATGGCGGAATCGCTGGAAGACTTGAGCAAAATGCTCGGTGACCTCGATAGAGTTTCCCAACAGGTGGGTCTTAGGATGAACTTGGACAAGACGAAAGTGATGTTCAACGTTCATGTTGCACCTATACCAGTTCACGTCGGGAACTCAATTCAAGGTCAAAGTGTTCAGTTAGGTTAATCCAACTTCAAGAAAGAGGTCGATCGCCGAATCCAACTCGGATGGGCAGCGTTCGGGAAGTTAAAGGGGATCTTCTTGTCCGAATTACCGCAGAGCTTAAAGTCGAAAGTCTTCGACCAGTGTGTGTTACCGGTGATGACATATGGAACTGAGACTTGGCCGTTAAATGTGGGCCTCTTAAATAAGCTCAGAGTCGCTCAGCGTGCTAGGGAGAGAGCTATGCTCGGTGTTTCTCTGCGAGATATAATCCGTAATTCGGTGATCCGCAAGAGAACAAGAGTAACCGACATAGTTCAGAGAGTCAGCAAGCTGAAGTGGCAATGGGCAGGCCACATTGCTCGCAGAACCGACAACCGCTGGGACAGAAAGGTTCTCGAGTGGCTACCCCGCACCGGAGGACGTAGTGTTGGACGACCTCCCACCCGGTGGACTGATGATCTGGTCAAAGTCGCGGGGAGTCGCTGGTTACAAGCGGCTGGTGATTGTGACTTGTGGCGCTCTTTGGAGGAGGCCTATGTCCAGCAGTGGACGTCTTCCGGCTGATGATGATGATGATGAAAAGTTTACAAAGGGACTTTTCCTAATGCACAATTTTTTTGTCATTATCACTGGCATGTTGCCGAGCTTTAAGGATGATAAGCTTTAAAGCAATGGACATTTATTGTTTATCTCTGCTGAGATTTTAAACTTCGTAATTACATTCTATCTACAACTACTTACTATGCTGCGAAAATTAGCTCGTATTTATTAGTTTAAAACTAGTTTGTGCTCCATTTTGTTAAACTATTTATTATGTAAACTATAAAAATTAAATATCGTCAGGTCACTATAAAGAAAATAAAAAAACATCTACAAACTTTTATCCCACAATCTTTGTAAGCATACTTTAGAGGAGAACTCTTCTACAAGGCATATTTTAGGACTATTATTCAACTATTTGTCAGCTTGAAAATCTGATAATAAATTGTTATTAAATAAAAGCATAACTTCGTGAAAAATGAGAACGGTTAATTATTTTAGAAATGTTCAAAATCCTATTTTTTGAAATTAACATTGCAAAAAATAATTTTCGGTCTCATGAGTTTTGAAATAAAGCCGCAGTTCCACGACCGCCGCTACGGGTAAAAACCGCTCCGCGAGTTTTTAGTCTCCTCGAACTGGAAATAC
The DNA here is from genome assembly GCA_002245505.1 of Calephelis nemesis. Lineage (NCBI taxonomy): Eukaryota > Metazoa > Arthropoda > Insecta > Lepidoptera > Riodinidae > Calephelis > Calephelis nemesis. The sequence continues at coordinate 6,260 of NJDD01008071.1, read as the reverse complement.
CATCAGACGCGGTTGGTGAACGCGACTGACAGCCGCGACTTGCTGGGACCTGGGTATCCAGATAATGAATTTTCGCTGAACTTAACTAAACTATCGGAAGTGGCGAACGTGACCTTGAGCGATCGGACGTTCGAAAGATATCTAACGCTCCTGAATATTAATATTAGCCGAAAAATTTTGCGGACGGTATTTACACACTTGTCAGTTGCGAACGTAAGCCGCGTCCGTAAGCCGCAGCTGATAATACGTTTCCAGCTTTACACAGCTACCGCGGCTTTTAGCAAGACCGACGAAGAAAGTACCTAGGTACCTATATGAACTTGTTGCTTATTCTATTATTCTAGCATACATATTTAAAACTTAACATTAAAATAATGAACAGGAAAGTAACGAATAATAATGTATGTTAAAGATTTTGATATAATCGACCTCAGGTCAAAGTTCAAACCCAAAATACCGCAAGGTCATAAGAAAGTTATTGATTTACGTTTAATAATCAATCAAAATAATTATAGCCAATAGCTGTTAATAAACAACAACACATTAGAGAAATACGTCAAAACATGTGGATAAACATACGTGGGGTATGAGGAAGACAATCTATAGAACCTTTAATTAAGTTCTCATTTGGAAACCAATTTAAACTTTCCCGTAGCTACAAATGCATATTCCAATGATTTAAATGATAGTATAGCGGGAGGCTGTCATCGTCTTATTAAACTCTTAATCCTATTGCCTACTTTATGGTGCTTCTTAATCTCACTAATGAACGACTTGATCGATTTGAATGATACTTTTTGTTTGTTTGCGTTGGAACAAACAAACAGAGATAATTGATAAATAAAAAATACTGTTCTTGTACCTGCAACGTCACGGGAGAAAGCAACATGGTATAAAACAAAGTCGCTTTCACCCGTCTGTCTTTTTTTATGATATTGGAAGACAAACAAGCAGACAGATTTCCTGATGGTAAGAAATTTTCGCCGCGTAGAGACACCAAAGGTGGTAATGGTGCGTTGCCAACCTGAGTTCGCAATGTTAGGCCTCGAGCAAAAGCAAGTTTACCGGCTACCTTACCCTCCGAACCTACGAGTTATGGCGGCAGGAATAGGTAAGGCGGTGGTACCAATCTGGGCGAGTCGCTGCGAAACTCTACCACCTAGTAAACTCTTTACGTATGCTTAAATTGAATCTTAAAAACTACGCAACGGATTTTGATGCGTTTTTTTTAAAATATTGACTGATTCAAAAATAAATTTTATATGTATAATAACTTAGAGCTTTGTAAACCCGAGAGAAGCGGGGACGGGCTGCTAGTTACACAGCAGGTATGTGCGAAACTTAACACAATATCATTCAAATTTTTTTTTAGTTAGTCATTTAATTTAAATATATGTAAGGTTAAGGTAATATATAATAAAACTGAGCTGCAAAAACATAGAATCTAGAATTAAAACATGATTTTGAAAACAGTTAACAGAATTTAATGAATAAAAATGAGACTCTTAAAATGATGATGAAAAGAGTGTTGTACGTGAAACACATATTAAGCAATGATTATGAGTATATTATGTCATAATTTAAGGGCCGTAAAATTGTAAAAATACGATTCTAATTTTATTACTTGTCAAGTTGTCACGATTGGATAATGCCGTTTTTGAAAGGTAGCTCATAATTCCGAGCTGGTTCTATATATTTTTTTATGATCTAATGACTGGTTTTTAAGTTAAACTTTATAATTTATGCATTTTGCGTGTATCTTATCGACGTAATCGTCGTTAAGTAGATAAAACAAACAAAGTACTTTATTAGCTCCTTTTTGGGTGAGTTGGCTGGAAATCTTTTTACCTTAGCTGAAAATTTGTCCAAATCTTTTAGATTTTAAGTTTATGTTTTTCGTGTACAATAAATTATTAACTAAATAATATTTGATTTTTATAAAATTTGAATGAGACCACCTGTTCGTTATTTGCTGAGTAATCGCATAACACATACAGTCACACATACAGTCGTATTAGTAACCTCCTTTTTTTTTAAAGTCGGTTAAAACGTATTGCGAGTTAGAAATGAATTTTCTATTGAAAAGGGCAGTGTCGATAGCTATAATATATTTATTTTTGTACATACCTACTTATCGAAATAATTAGAGACAGACTAGGCTCTCTGACAAGATGACTCCAATATGCAAAGAGGCTTCGTTTACAAGTTGTATGAACAAATTGATTTCCAGTCATTAGACGTAAAGCCTTACGATTCGACTGATTGCGTGCTCTTAATTGGGCAAAACGGAGAACCTTAGACTAGGTCAGCTTCCTCATACCTCAAGTCATGAAATGACAAGTTGTACTATAGTTACATTAAACAAGAAAAAACAAAATTCTTTGAAGTTGCCAGTGGTAAAAGCCACGTATGAACTATTTTTAACCGACTTCAAAAAAAGGAGGAGGTTATCAATTCGTAGCGATATTCTTTTTTTTTATGTATGTTTAGCGATCATTTCTAAACGGCTGAACTAATTTGCAAAATTCTTTTTTTATTTGAAAGAGTAAGCTCCACAGGTGGTCCCATAAGAAGGAACTCAGGATCTGATGATGGGATCCTGGAGAAATCGAGGGCATTTCTGAAAAAATGTATGGAAGTACAGAATTTTTATTGACTTTTTATCAATTGAGAGGGATTTTACCTATGAAAATCGTAATTTTATGATGATGAACTGATGATGGAGAGCATCCCTACTGGAGGACATTTTCAGCGATTACTCTTAAACGGCTGGTCTGATTTGGACAGTTCTTTTATTGTTTGGAAGGGTGTACCTCACAGGTGGTCGAATGGGAAGGAAGTCAGGATCTGATGATGGCATCCTGGTGAAATCGAGGGCATACCTGAAAAAATGTATGGAAGCACAGAGTTTTTCTTGTCTTTTTATCAATTGAGAGAGATTTTACGTATAAAAATCATCATCTTATGATGACGAGCTGATTATGAAGAGCATCCCTAATGATGAACGTTTTTAGCGATTACTCGAAAACAGCTTGTCCGATTTGGATAATTCTTTTTTGTTTGAAAGCGTAGTGTCATGGCAAGGAAGTCAGGATCTGATGAAGGGATTCTGGAGAAATCGAGGAAACTATTTAAAAAAATGGGCAAGCTTAGGGTTTTTATTGACTTTGAAAAATGTTAGTAGTGTTTAAATTGTAGTATAATCCAAGTAGTGCTCTCTCTGTGCAGAGTCAAAACTTAAATATACATAAATATACCCAACGATGAACGAGTATTAGATTTCTTCTTCAACGGAAATAAGATTTCTCAAAATTAGCATTTCTGCTAAGGCTCGTTCATCGTGGGGTTTCGTCAACAGCTTGGAGGCTTCCGAATCCGACAAAGCTATTCCATCTAAAGTTTTGACTCTACTGAGAGCGACGTACACTTGGCCCTTCGCTAGGTTTCTTTTTCCTAAGTCTATCACAGCTCTATCGAGGGTTGTCCCCTGTAGCTTGTGCACTGTTACAGTCCAGCACAACATCAGAGGTAGCATTCGACGCCCAACGTCACCGTAGCCTCTAGTTGCTTGGAATGTAGCACACATTGATGGAATGGATACAAAGCCATCAGAATCTTTTAATCTGCTACGTATTGTGTCGTCGTCGAACTTAATGAGCATAGTGTCAGGCAGTTCGCCTTCTTCCAACTGATCTCTGCGTAGTGCTGGCCATTTAAATTCTTTCACAACACCCATAGTCCCATTAACGAGCCCATCAGAAACGGCGATATTCCGCCTCAACATGACGCGTGAATTGACACCTAAAAGTATGATTGGTAAAAGACCACCACAGCTATTAACGTCACTGGGAATAACATTATCCGGAGGTTGTCTTCCATATGTGGCCGGTTCTCGCGATTCGTCAATGGCCTCCCCATTATTTACCTAAAACCTCCTTTATCCACGAATCTAATTAGTGTATTGCAACTATACAACTAAAAAGCAAGAAATAAAATTATTTTTAAACTGCAACTAAAATAGTTGAAGACATGGATGAATGGAGGCACCGACTTCAAGTGCTACATAAAAAAAAAGAAATTGTGTAGGTATTAGGTATAATATTAGTTAGTTATAAGAAGAGTATCAATTAAGGTAGGTTAGTAATAAGTGTTTATTCATAGGTTAGTTTCGTCGATATCTTTTGTTGTGATCTTGTAAACATTTTGGGTAGGATATAGTTTGTACACATAATATAACAAATTATTTCATCCTTTTAGTTCTAGAGAGTTTTTGAAGGCGGTTTTCTTTTTTGTTTAAAAATAATTTTATTTGATACAATTTTGTCTGCGTAGAGATGTGATGACCCCGTTGCGAGCGAGTGTCATAATTTAGTACACTGCGGGATAAATCTACCACTGCAGTCGATCTGACTAGATAACTTAATCGCTTAACCGGAAATCGAAAATCGGAAATGATGTCTATTCGCTCTGTGCGCGACTTTAGCGCCATGGTACGTTTGAACTACAGGGGGCTATTGTAATATATTTTACTAAGTATTGAATGGCTCTCAGTAATAATAATATCGAATGATAAATAAAAAATGCTTTTTTATTTAAAGAGAATATTTATTATAAATATTTGTTAATGTAAAGTATTATTGTGCATTAAAAAATAAAATGTAAGTATAGTTAATACCGAAAAAGTAGCATAGAAGTTAGCACACATAAAGATAGGTTAACTGAAACCAGACTGAAAACAAATAAAAAGAAAATAGAGAAAGTTTTTTGTAAAAAATAAAATTATTAGAAAACTTGAATAAACATTCAATTAGTTTTTTTAAATAGTAAATTTAGATTAAACGAAATTACCAAAATGTTTTATTGTTTCAAAATTCTACAAATTAAAAGTGCTGACTGTTTTTGAGTACAAAAAAATAGATTATGTTTGCTAACTAAAATTAACATATTACAATCCAATAATAAAGCTGGCAAAAATTGTTAATCGATTAAATTTATCATTTTTATTTTTAGATTTTATTTAAAATGGAAACCATAAAAAAACGGGATTTCAATCAATAACCCACGAAATTCAGTAAAAGGAAAAAAGCTGGTTCTTGCTGAACATGTCCGAGAGGTAGAAGAATTTTGCAAAAATAACGAAAGTTATTTGATTAAATCGCGAGTAATCAGACAAGCATCTGTTCATGCAACAGCTTACACTACTAGTTTAAAATTAAATGTAAAACGATGTGTTGTTGATGTGCAATGTAATTGCGTTTATAATCAAAGTAAAAAATGTAAACACATCGCTGCGCTGATTTACTTCATAGATAATGAAAACAGTGCTTCAAAAACAAGCATTGAACAGCAATGGGGCAAACCCAGTGCTCGACAATTCACCAAAGACAAGTACTCGAGGGGAGCATGTTTTGAAAACATGATACCTCACAAATATAATCAACTACATGATTCAAAAGACGTAGAAATCTCCGAATTGGTGTCTGACTGTCCGTTAAAACAAATTTTAATTGCTCGATCTAGTAAAAATAATTTCCATACTGTTCGAAATGTCCTGAACTCTTTGATAACGCAAGTAGAACTTAATATCGAGAAGGAAGACTGTGCAGAATGCGTAAATAATTTTTTTAATTTTTTACAAAGAACATCCTACTTATTCACGTATTTATGAACTAGATAACAATATTAAAGAATTTTATATGAATAATATTGTGTTATCTGAAGAACATATTGTCGCATTAGCATGTGAAACGTTGGATCAATCATTATGTGAAAACTGGTTCAAAGCTAGGCACCTGAGAATTTCTGCTAGTACAAATGTTCATAACATTAAAACACTGAATAGAAAATCAATCGAAAGCTTAGTATCTGATTTTTTAAATTAAAAAAAAATTGATACAGCTTCTACTCGATATGGTTTAAAAAATGAACCTATTGCACGAGATAAATACGAGACACTTTATAATTGTAAAGTCAAACGTGTTGGTGCTATCGTTAAAGCAAATCAACCTTGGCTATGCGGAAGTACTGATAGTGTTGTGATAGATGATGGTTGTATCACAAAAATTGTTGAAATCAAGTGTCCCAGTTCTTGTGAGAAGAAAGCTGTCGTAAATTTTAATGATAAGTCATGCAATGTAAAATATTTACAATTTGTAGAAGATCAATTGATCGTAAAGCATCATCATTTCAGCCATAGGACGTCCAATGCTGAACATAGGCCTCCCCCATTGACTTCCACTTCGGCCGGATGGAAGCGGCCT